>BQNB010129714.1:0-19070 GCA_026074375.1 Tanacetum coccineum | reverse complement strand
AACTTGAAACATTTTTCGGCAAAACCAAATGAATAGTATGCTAATGTGAATAGTAAAAGGGGCTTTCGGACACTTTCGGACATTTTTTGACTTTCTAAACTCTAGCGAAACATATAGTAACACACACACACACACACACATATATATATATATATATATACATATATACATATATATATACATATATACATATATATATATATATATTACATCATTTGAAGACGTCAGGCGTAAAAGTATCTTGACAACTTTTATAAAAATGGAAGTATTATGTTTGTTGTTTTATAAGTTATGGTGAGATGAGTTAAAAAGTGTGTTGCAACAATAGAAATGAAGGGATTAGGTTAGATTAAGTGTGGTTTTGTTGGTTGGTTTGGTAGTGATCGAGATTAGGCTAGAATAAGCACTATTGTGGCGTTTGAATGGATTTTTGGGAGTATTTATGAAAAGACATGTTGCTGATCCAAATTAGTTTTGAGGTTTTGGGCGACCTAAAAATGTTTCATTAGGCGTAAAAGTAGTTTTTGAAGAGCTTGTTTCGAATAGATAGTTTTTCACATATCGCACTCTAAAATCGGACTTAAAACGGCTAAGTTATAGCCAAATAAAACTTGAAACATTTTTTGGCAAAACCTAATGAATAGTGTGCTGATGTGAATAGTAAAATGGGTATTCGGACACTTTTGGATATTTTTGGACTTTCTAAACTCTAGTGAAAGATATAGTAACACATATATATAGATTAGCATCATTTGAAGACGTTATTAGCATATTTTAGGAAAAACGATAAAGTTACTAAAAATAGTAAGTTTGGCAAAATTTAGCGGATCGGACTTGAAAGTTAAGCGATTATGATTAGTTAGCGCATTTTGAAAATATGGAAACTTAACAAATATAGGGGACGGTATTAACGTCTTGAAACTAAAAACTTTCCTAAAATAGAAACTTTCTAAAAGTAGTAAAAAAAAATGAATGAACGCCAAGACTTAACGAAAAACTTTGTAATTTTATTTAGTCATACTTTATTAAACAAACTAAAGCACAAACACATATGGATGTCTTTTCTCTTGAAAGCGTGTCGTACAAGTTTCGGTTATCTTTCGCTTACCTAAGACGCGTCATTTATTTAGGTCGCGTGTAGGACCTTTCGGCTTTATTCCTTCCTCGTTGATTATCGATTCACCACTTGCTTAAGGTGAGTTCATAGCCCCGCATTTTACCGATTTTCAAATGCTTTATACTTTGGGGTGAGAAACATTGTTTGCTTTTAAAATTAAAGTTCTTAACGTGAGTTTTACATGTTTATGTGTTGCCTAAGTTTGCTTACAAACCACTATTGCCCGAACTATCATGAACCGTTAGTCACCTATGGCCAATTGGATTGGTTAAGTGAGCGCGAATGCGTAGATAGATCTATTGGGACTAATTATCCCTATCTGCTTTGGTTCCACTTAACGAAGAACAAACGGATATATGTCATGTCGATGTGCGTTGTGGTGGTCTTTGGTTTGGGACACCAGTTAAGGGCAGGAATACTATGTGGCATGATATGATATGCCTTGTTGATTATTAGCATCGGTGTCATGAGCTTAGCGTAACAGTAAATACTTTTTATGTGATGTTGTATCTGTTATAGTAGTCGCATGCGTTTTGAAATCTTGTGGTCCACTCTTGTATTAACTTAAACCTATGAATTCACCAACATTATGTTGACGTTTTAAACATGTTTTCTCAGGTGCTTAGCTTGGCTTGATTCTTGATGCTAAATGGAGTCTATGTGCTATGTGACTTCGCCAATTTCAAGACTTATCTATTTACATACTCGTTGTCATTATCAAACTTTGTTATGCTTCCGCTACATTTAACTCTCATATGATCGGTTGTAAAACTTAAATTAATTTTCTTTATGCAACGAGTACAACTATTTTTCAAACGTCCATGATTAGTGGTCGTTCTTTATTGCTTTGTGTTCGGATTGTTATGACGTCACGCCCTCGGACACGTATTCCGTCCAGGCCCCGTCTGGGGGTGTGACAGATTGGTAATCAGAGCCAAGGTTATAGAGAACCAGGTAGTTATACTAGGTCTGGTCTATAACCAGTATGTGATCCTATGTGCCTCTATCTGTGCTTACGTGTTGTCTATCCTTGCTATATCTAGCAAATCCTAATACTTACTATGTTACAATGCGGTCCTCACAAATGCATCAACAAAAACAAATCTAGATTTAATATACTCAGGTACACTCATATAATTTTATACCGATATCAATGCTCCAGAAAAGGCGACAAAGACCATACGCACACATCCGTAACGACAGAATAGACACATATGATTGCATTCAAACCTTAACTCGAGAAAGCTAAAGGTACAAATTATCTTGGGTATCAATAATGGATACCCGAATTCCTAAACATCTAAAGGCGGACCTCACATTTTTGGGATGGAATTTTGAGAGATTTTGTGCTAGTCATACACATTCCTATCTATGAGATGCTATTAATACTTGGTTTTCTTTGGTATGTGTCATAAAAAATTAAATTTGGGTTAAAATTACCTTTTTATGCTTTGTTTTGATATATTACCTATCATTTTAAGGAACAGGCAAATGGTAAATGAAAGAATAGTTTCTAAGGCTTATTTTCCCCTACACTTAAGTTGAAGATTTTCCTCAATGTTCTATAGAAATACCCGTAAAAACGAATAAAGGGATAAGAAAACAAGGAAAAGAAACTAGTACTGCCCCCTAGGTTTACTCAATAATGGTAAAAGAAACCATGCGATAACTTGTTAAATCATCCTCCTAGATCATCTATTGAAACTTCTTAAAACTTTCCAGCTTCTTCTCATCAAATAAACATGTAATTCAAAGACAAAGATAACTACACCATGCATAAATCGGCGGGATAAAATATAAAGATACAATAAGAGTTTAAGGGTTTGACTATAGGAAAGTAGTAAAGATAGGTTGGAGTAATAATGAATCATAGGATTTATGAGGTTTTACAAAAGAATTACAAATTTAAATAAGCACATTTTATTAGAGACACAAATACTTTTAAAAAAATCGAATTTTTTACATTACTAGAGACAGCGACTGCCGTTCGAGTGTAATCCCAGCCCGCTCCCCAGTTTGTAAAAATTTCTTCTTCGTTTTTAATGAGAAATTTCCTGCACGTAATTTTATTAGTTAAATATGAAGAAAGCACTGCATAAAAACCTGGAATTAATCAATACAATCATATGACTCGAAACTGACACGAATTAATTTAAACAATTTATTTTAAATGTTTGAATTTGGTTCTAAAAAAACCAGATATATTCCCCTACACTTATTTTGTTGCAAAATACATTTGATTGCAAATAAGATGAAGTTATAAACAAACATAACATGATTACAAAATTGATTCAAACATAATAAAACAAACAATAAAGAATTAAAACACATGACACTCCTAAGTGCGGGAAAAATAAACAATGGGTTGCCTCCCAAGAAGCGCTTTTCTTTATTTATGAGTCTTGTAGCTAGACTCGAAGTCACACGTCCTTAGGTGACTTCTCCTTCGTCATCTACCTCGTCTTCTACTTTGACAGGAGCAGGTCGCTTATTTTTGAAGTTTTTATTCCTCCATCAGTCAAACTCCATCTCCTTTTCTTGGTGAAGTTTTATCTTTTCCTCCCATTCCAAGACTAGCCTATTCACAGTCATAGTGGAGGCTATAGACTCTATATCGTTCTTAATCCCTTTCGCGTCCTTACAAAGGGATTCAGGTATCCTATTGAAGCTTATCTTACTATTTTCATATCTTAGAGTTATGGTGCCCTTATCAAACTTAATCATAGCCTTAGCCATTGTTAGGAATGGGGTTCCTAAGATGAAAGGCCTATTCTCATTTTCCTTAATGTCTAAAATTATGAAGTCTACGGGGTACACATGCTCAGCAACCTTAACTAATACGTCCTCTGCTATTCCTAAAGGGTAGATATACGAGTGGCTAGATAGGGAGAGTCTAATGTCCATCTCAGCAGGCCTTCATCAGTTAGTTTCATGTAGGTAGAGAGGGGCATGACATTCACGTCGGATCCTTGGTCAACTAGGGCGTTCATGTGTTTCAGGCCTCCTATGTTACAGGGTATTTCGAAGTTTCCTCCGATGTCCTCCTTCCTTGTTATCTTTTTTCTAAGGATTGCTTCATAAATAGTCCCCCTAGGTAATTAATTGTAAGTCCTTCCTTTTATTTTTCCAACTCGGTCTCCTGATAGGGAGTCATTGAACCTATGATTGTCAACAAGCCCTCTATTAGTTTCTTATTGATCATAGCTTCAGGTAATATTCTACGAGCTGGGAGCTAGGTGCCTCGGTCGTCTCTTCTTTTTCAGGTTTTCTGATTGGTTCGTTCTTGATCCCATTTTCAGTTTCATTTACTGGCATTCCAGTTTCTGTTTTGGTAGGTTTTTCAATGTCGTTCCAGGTTGATGCGGTTGTCGTAAGGGACCTCTACAAGAAGTTTTATAACTCCCTAGGCAGAGCACCTAACCATTATAGTAGTAGTATAGGCAAGACTCGGGGATTGTTATCATTCTCTAAGAGAATAGGTTAGGAAAGCTTGATCACGGTCTAACAGAATTCTAGAGGTTAAGAGAAGTTTATTTATGTATTTTTATATTTTATAGAAAGCAGGTAAATCATATATTTGAGAGGTTTGGTTGGTTTTAGCTATTAAAGTAAATAATAAACTATGCTAATGGTGATAATAATATAATAAAAAATTGTATTCATTTAATCATGTATTACTTCCTAGATTGCTTCTCCTAGTGTTGTTGCTTTGTCACACTTGTGATAATCTATGTAATTATTTCCTAAGTCATGAACAAATTACACAAACCCGCCGTCTATTTAATATTCACGCACAAGTAAGGTAGTATGAAGACTATTACAAGGCCCCTAAGAGTATATTAAATGCATGTGAAATATATTAAGAGTGGATCAACCATATTAGGGGGCAAGGTAGTATGAAGACTGTTACCCGATGGTATCCTTTCTACACAATCATGTTTCCCTAGACATATCAACAGCGATACAGACAAAAGTTGGTTTTCTAAAGCCTAACATGCATATTCATCACAAGAAGCAACACCACTAAGATCTACATTCTAGGTTTCATACAATCATAAATGAACACAATAGGGAGTTTAGCCAAGCATGTTAAAGATAAAGCAAGAATAATAATGAATCAAACAACAAGACATATTGAATGATTAAGATAATCTTACTTGATTAAAACATGAATTGAAGGAGTTACAATAGGGTTTTGAAGCCCTAAAATCGTCCTAATAAGCTGCCAAACGAACTAGGGTTCGTCTCCCTTTTTTACTCTAAAGTTACACACTTAAAACCCTAAATAATCTTCAAGATATTAGTTATCCTAGAGACAATGTCTATAGTGGACAAACACTATTGTTTTGATTCTCACATCTTTTCCTAACCTTAGGCAATCCATATCTTTTTGGTCCTAAAGTGGCTTTTGGTCCATGTATAAAACCTGATGGACATCTCATTTCGCTAATCCACCATTCCCATTCCTGATTGTAAAATTTCTCATACAACTTCCTTATAGTAACTCTTGGATTTCTGAATAGTGTTATCTTAATATGGTTGAGCACCGCAAGAAGTGCTAATGTATTTGCACTTCTGGCAAATCTCTGCAGAACGGATATCAATTAACTACAGTATTTGAAACTAACAAGCTTTCAAGAACGTCAAACACAGCATGGAATATGAGACCCGTGTCTATTCCCTGTCTCTCTGCTTGACAACTGCACAAATCTTGACATTCTGGTTGAATATTTGTGAAAAAATTGAAAACATTCACTGCATTGTTGAAACTTGCAAGTTGTTCCTTGTCAACTCATTCATCAGTATTATAAAACCGAGAGTAATAAGACTCCCCAAGGATTCTCCATACACTAGAAGTACTTGCCAAATTCCCAAATAATGGTCTTGACATCTTTTACGTTCAAATGAATCCCCTTGTTGTAGCCTTTCAATGCTGTCCACATCTCCTTTGCTGTTTACATGCATCAACAGTTGAGTAAAATTACATCCCCAATACATTCAGAATATCAAGAAAATAGCTTCCTTTTCAGCTTTGAAAGTAAAGTTTGTTCTCCTGCTGTCAGTTGTGTATTGTCTCTACCTTCTCATGGTGCAGCTACTAGTAGAAATGTTCGCTCTGCTGCTTCACTGCACGCACTGAGTATGTTCGTAGGCATAATATTAACCAGTCAAAGATGCACTTCCTCAGATAATACACCTTTCGACTATTAGGGTCAAGGTATACGTAATAAAACGCGACTGCCACTGAGAATACTTCCTGGTCCAAATCATCGGGGAACGCTCTTTGAACCAGCTGCCATTATAAATGTTTATGCATTTGGCTATCTGTGGAGGATGTGTTAACGGAGAGACATGATGAATGTAAGTTATGAATTATGAAGTGTGATAGAATTTGTTGATCTTTTAAGTGGATAGATGAAGTGATTTAAGTTGTGTTGTGTAAGCAAGCACGTTCACAAGGATTTTAACACGTCTATATTATAACCGAATAAATGAATTAACGGGATTATACAAAATCAATATAAAACCGTGAGTGTTTTTGAGTCGGAATCACGCAAAAATTCCCAAAATAAAACTGAAAAATGTCAATTTCTCATAAAAACTAGTTTTTTGGGGCTTCGAAAATTCCTTAACTTGCCAACAGTTACAGCGTGAATCCTCTGGTTTGTTCTCTTCGTTTGAGAGGTCACGGGTCCTAGAAACGAACTACGGATCAAAAGTTATGGTTGTTTTACTGAAACCCTTTTCGTCACACAAGTTTTCTAAAAAAAAATTCGTTCGGTCCAAAAAAAAATTGCACGTTTGATCCCACTCGTTCGGTCCGTTTGTTCGATCCGCTAGTTCGATCCGCTAGTACTGGTCCGTTTCTATCGATCCGAACGACGACAGCGCGGAAAAACCCTCGCGTCTGGCCTAGATCGATCCGTTCGTATCGGTCCGCTAGTTCGTCCCGAGTCGGGAAAAATTCCCGCTCGTTTCGAGTCCGCCTTCGTTTTTCGATCCGCTCGTTCGTGTCCCGCTCGTTCGAGTCCACGCGTTGTTCGGAAAATCCGCTCGGTTTGAATCCCTCGTTCGATTCCAACTAGTTCTTCCCTATCGAAAAGATTTCGCTTCGTAGTCGAATCCTTCAAATTTACCGGTCGTTCACTCCAAACGATTTTCGCGAATCGTCTCGGCTTGATCGTACACTTTTCCACTCGTTCGGATTGTTTCAAGTTTTCACTCGTTCGAAATCCTAACGTGTCCCACTTCGTTCGATCTGACGTGTTTAACCACCATTTTTCTTCTTCTCTTCGTTCACCCGAGTATCACTTTGAATAACCCAATGAAGCCGAGAGATTGTGAGCTCTAACTTGGCGTTTCCAACAACAAAATGAGCCACGAAAAAAATATGGGTGCCGAGTGATAAAGCAACCCAATCTGCCGAATCGTATATGCTTACAACACCAAAAAAAACACGCTATCCACCCGAGGCGATTGATACCAATTGTAGGTTCCCGATTAACACTTCACTTCATAACACAAAACACGAATCAAGAAACTAGAAAGAGAGAGAGTCGAAAATGAGAGAGAGAGAAAAAAGAGATGAGAGAAAAAGATTTTTTAGAAAAAAGATATTATGAGAATTATGAGATAGATATTTTCAAAAGAGAAAATATCTATATATATATATCCCTACGACGCGTGGGATATTTAACTAGGACCCGGGCTCGGGTTTTGTTTGGGATTAAACCCGAAACATATACAATATTAGATTATCTATCGAGCCCGATTCCCGATAATATTTTATTACAACATTAACTAATTAAAGACCGAAGCTCCATCGTAGAGTGACCGAGCTTCCTTGTTCGATTCAATAAATTGAGGCTAACATGAATGTTTGAGTTTGTTCCCAGTTAAGTTTGGTTTGTCCTTCCAGGTGTTGGTGGCTTCATTAAAACTCATTGGTCCTTGGTCAGAGGTGAGTTTCCTATTTCCCATATCGTGGTAACACGAGGATGCATATTGAACAAAGGCATGTTCAGTATCTTCCATGCAATACTGAGTGTCGTGAGGACCAATACAGATCTCACATGAGGTAGTGATTTTGTTTACTTGAGTAGGTTGTGTTAGAGCAAGATGAGCTTCCATCAAGCGTTGGACTTGATTTTCGAGCTCGATGAGGCGGTGGTCGGATGTACTCGGGACATCTTGAGCCAAAGTGATTGCCTTGACTGGCTTGGCGAAATCCCTTGAGTCGTTCCAACTTTCGTTGTCATAGAGGGCGAGGTCCTTTAATAATGCCCAGGATTCTTCGGCGTTTAGGTTACGAAGCTTGCTGCCGGCCGATTGGTCAATGGTTCATCTTGTGACGGGATTGACATGGTCATACAAAATTTAGACTTGGAGCCAAAGGTCGATGCCATGATGAGGGACTTTTTGTAGTAAGTCCTTGAAACGAGTACATGCTTCTATTAGAGATTCTGCATGATGTTGTTGGAACATCAAGATATCATTGCGGAATTTTGTGGTCCTTTTCGGTGGAAAGAATTGAGCAAGGAAACGAGTAGTAAGATCCTCCCATGTGGTGATGGATCCTGCTGGAAGACGTTCAAGCCAATTGCTAGCTTAATCGCGAAGAGAAAATTAAAATAAACGCATGTACGTTCTTTCCCTGTTTTCATCGCCAAGGTCAAGTGAGTCCACTAGTTTTAGGAAACCTTGAGGTGTTGGTCTGGATCCTCGGGCTGAAGTCCGTAGAATGAGCATCCGTTTTGCACCAACCGGATGGTGTCGGATCGATGAGGTACCACGTTGTTCCATACGAGGAGCTCAATGGTATTCCTGTAGCCCTTATGGCTAAGTTTGGAGTAGTCTCCAGGAGTACAGATAGGATTCTCGTCTCCCATGGTGGTTGACGAGAATGAGTTACGAAACAATTAACACAAAGAAAATATAGACTACGAGAAAGATAATATGCAAAAGCTAAAGTCTCACTTGAAAGGATTCAAGCAAGTAGAACTAAGCTAAACTATGATCAAAACCTAACTATATCTCGGCAGCGGCACAAAAAACTTGATGCGGTTGTCATAAGGGACTTCTACAAGAAGTTTTAAAACTCCCTAGGCAGAGCACCTAACCGTTGTAGTAGTAGTATAGGCAAGACTCAGGGGTTGTTATCGTTCTCTAAAGGAATATGTTGGGAAGGCTTGATCACGGTCTAACAGAATTCTAGGGGTTGAGAGAAGATTATTTTTGTATTGTTATATTTTATAGAAAGCAGGTAAATCATATATTTGAGAGGTTTTGTTGGTTTAGCTATTAAACTAAATAATAAACTATGCTAATGGTGATAGCAATATAATAAAAAGATTGTATTCATTTAATCGTGTATTACTCCCTAGATTACTTCTCCTAGTGTTGTTGCTTTGTCACACTTGTGATGATCTATGTAATTATTTCCTAAGTCACGAACGAATTACACGAACCCGCCGTCTATTTAATATTCCGTTGGGGTAACGCGCAAGTAAGTTAGTATGAAGACTATTACAAGGCCCCTAAGAGTATATTAAATTCATGTGAAATATATTAAGAGTGGATCAACCATATTAGGGGGCAAGGTAGTATGAAGATTGTTACCCGATGGTATCCTTTCTACACAATCATATTTCTCTAGACATATCAACAGCGATACAAACAAAAGCTGATTTTATAAAGCCTAACATGCACATCCATCACAATAAGAAACATCACTAAGATCTACATTCTAGGTTTCATATAATTATAAATGAACACAATAGGGAGTTTAGCCAAGCATGTTAAAGATAAAACAAGAATAATAATTAATCAAACAGCAAGACATATTGAATGATTAAGATAATCTTACTTGATTAAAACATGAATTAAAGGAGTTACAATAGGGCTTTGAGGCCCTAAAATCGTCCTAATAAGCTGTCAAACGAACTAAGGTTTGTCTCCCTTTTTTACTCGCTAAAAACCCTAAAACGGATTTATATATATAGATAAATCGCTGTGACGGCGTCGCGTTTTAATCGTGACACCGTCATAAAAGAGAATATTCTATATCTTGGGTTGGGTCGTGCGAGCTGACGCCGTTATGAAAGGTTGTAACGCTGTCACGAAGTGGGTTGTGACGGCATCGTGTAGAACTAGTGACGCCGTCTCCAGCCGCCGAGAACATAATCTTGAGAGATGTTGGTGTAGGTCCGTGGTCTTGTTCGTTTCTTCTCCAAATGAGCCCAAGTCACGTGTATTTCCTCTAAATGCCTTCCAAATGCTAAATATCTAAAAAGGAACGATTAAGTACCTATTTTGGGCATAAATGCACGATTTAGGAGGTTAAATGACCCAAAAAGTGTATAAAATGACACCTCATCGCAGGTTGCTACGTCATTATTGTTGTTCCTCTTATCCTCCCCTCTGGCGAGAGAGATAGAATTCACATTTTTGGTGACGGGGGATTTGGCCCCTTCTCTGATTAGCACTATTTTTAGGAGCCCTACTGGTTGTGAATTCTTTAAGAATCCCGAACATTTTTTCCATCTTATCATTTATCTCCTCTCGCTGTTTGAAAATGGAATTCTCAAATCTTTCCATTCTTTCAGTATGTGCTGCCATGTAGTCCTGTACTCGAGCTTCAAAAGTAGTTCCTAACGTCTGGGGCTGAGGGATTGGGTCGGTACATTCGCTAAAAGTGAGAGGGCTCTGCTTTGGTGGTTCATTCTAGTTTCGCGAGCGAGGGTTTGAGTAGACTGCTTCAGCATAAGCGTGTGTTAATCCCGGTCTGGGCGTCAGTCGCGATCCCTTTAGAGTGCAAAACGACCTTCGATAAGATATTATGGGGCATCTATGTAGCACTATATTTAATTTCGTATTATTAATGTATCGTTATTTTTTAAACGTGTTGTTTATTTGAATAAACGAATAGAAAAAAAATTGTGGGGTTCGAAGTTGTCCTATAACATGATGAAGATACTCTTTTTAGTTAAGTTATAAAGACTGGATTCTACGAAAAAAAATGTTAAGGTAACAATAAACTTTTTGTAACACGAGCCTTATAAGTGATGCTCGGCGCTCTAACAGTTATGTATCAAATATTTTATTTTGTTTTACTACGAGGAGTTCTCACCGTCTTTTGATGAGTGGACTAATCTCTCGCGAGAGTTTGCATGGGTACCTCGATGGGTAGCATCCCACACAGTTGAGATTTTTTCCATACTCAAGCTTCGAACCCAAAACCTTAATTAAGAAGCAAGAGACCCTTAACCAATCATGTCAACCTTAATTGGTCATGCATCAAATATTTAAGGCTCGAAGCCCCAACGTATATTTATAGTACATTATGAACATATTAAAGCTAAGATTAAATACAACACGTACTTCTTTATTTTTGCATTGTTATAAAAATTATTATTCTTTTGTATTATAAATCTACTAATGCTGTTTTCTATTTATTGTGCGTTATTATGCTTAGATCTCATTAATTCTAACTTAAATCAACAAGATGTGTTATCTTTTTAACAATTGGTAAATAAAAATAAAAATAAACTTTAAGTGATAAAAAAAGGTAAAGTTGCAGTCTTTGTATAGAAGACTGGAAACACCTATCTCTCTCTACTCAATTTTCTTTGTTTGTTAAATATTGCATGTCTTGGTCACAACCCAATATTTATTTGCAAACTCCACATGCTTAAACTCTAAAAAAACTCAAAACCTTCCATATTTTGTGCTCAAATCATAAATATTTGAGCTATTTAATTACTACTTGTTGCCTTGAAGTTGTTGTTGTTGTCAGAGCATAGAAATCAAGGAATAGAATTAGAATAGAAACTTTGGAGAGAGAAGGTATCACGACTCTTGTGTGTGTTATATCACAACTAGGATTTTGTTTTTGTTTTTTTTCATTCTAAAAACATTATTAGAATGCTTTGAAAATGGTGTTTGAGCTATTTGGAATGGCTAGTTTTCATTGGGAGAAAACAGTAGAAACTTGTTTTTGTTTTGATTTTACAAGGAGACAAGAAGAAGGCAAATGCACAAAACAAAAACAAGAAAAACAGAAGCAAGAAACAAAAACAGAATTGTTTAGAGGAGCACAAGTACATACAAGAATGGATTTCAGTTCTAATTTTCAGATCATTCCAATCATTTCCTCCTTTGTATTTTTTCTCTTGTTGTTTTCAACTCTTTTTCCGTCAATCTCGGCTTCACAATTTGATGATTTTCGAAGATTGAATCAAACATTTCGGCCTGGTGAAGAATCGAAGAAAATGAGATTGATCAGAAGTCATCTCATGAAAATCAACAAACCTTCTGTCAAAACAATTCAGGTAATTTCTTTAGTGTCATTTTGCATTAGAATTATGTTACTTGCAAATGAGGCATTCTGTAACTTTTTTAATGTATCAACTTAGGACTCTTGTCTAACTTTTTCAAATTTTGTCAAAATCATGCAATCACTTCACATTTTATTCACATTTTAACTTTGCTCCCTACAGAGTCCAGACGGCGATATAATGGATTGTGTCATGGTTCATCATCAGCCGGCTTTCGATCACCCCATGCTTAAAGGAACGAAACCATTGGTAGGTTTCATTATGTAATTAAACGTTACAAAACTCGTTTTTATCTTGTTTTGCGTTTTGATTACATTTTGCTTTGATAATTAGGATCCACCTGAGAGACCAAATGGATATCATCATTTACATTCGGAACATTATCAATTATGGAGTTTATCGGGCGAATCATGTCCTGAGGGAACCATTCCAATCAGAAGAACGACAGAACAAGATGTTTTACGCGCTAGTAATATCAAAAGATTTGGTCGAAAAATCGCAAAACCAGTTAGAAGAGATTCTTCTAATGGTGGCCATGAGGTAATTCAATTCCTTCCAACCATTTTTTATAAATTTGGATATAAGTTGTTTTGAACAAAAGCGCATTTCACTTTTTTTACTATGAATAAAGTATTGTCTGTAAAAGTAAACAAAGAGAGTGATTTTGAACAAATTAATTTTCAAGCAAAATGGTTTTACATTCATTTAAGATCATTAAAGTTATCGACGGTAATGTTACTTTGCCACTTTTATTGTAAAACATAATAATTTTGTAATAAATATTCACGTAAGAAGTAAGAAGGTTTGAAAAGTGGAGTCAACAATAACAAATCCTGACTTTGTTTCAAAATGAAAAAGCATAAACCAATCAAAGATATGTTCCTCAATATTCAGTACTATTCTTATCATGTTCAGACATAAAACCTTAAAAAATTGTACATTTTTCTCTAGTTTTTTTAGAAACAATGATATTCATTACATAAGTTCATAAGTCCATCGTTTCATAATTTGAACTCGACAAAATTACGCCTTGTATAGAACTCAAAAAAGCTTGTATAGAGTTCATAACTCCATTGATTAAAGTATTTTGCTTATCCATGAACGAAAATGTAAATAGATTCTAATTAGCATTGTACATTTTGTGCTTAATGAACAGCATGCAGTTGGCTATGTGACTGGAGAACAATACTATGGTGCAAAAGCGAGCATAAACGTGTGGGATCCAAAGGTTACAGATCGATTTGAGTTCAGTTTGTCGCAAATGTGGGTTATCTCGGGTTCGTTTGGCGATGATCTTAACACCATTGAAGCTGGCTGGCAGGTATATATGTTGGCTAGCTACTACAACATTTTACATTTTCAGTTGTATCAATAAAATTACACCAAAATTTATTTCTAGACAAGACTACAAAAAGAGACAAAAATCTTGGTCGAAAGCTAAGTTGGTCAAAGTTTTTTTTTTCTAGAATCTAGATACTTTATTATTGGTCCCGAAACCCTTTCAAAATTCTAAAACAATCTTCGATTTTGAATTTATATACATTGATACATAAATTGTACATATGTATTACGAAAAATGATTGCCATAGTTAAACTTACGCTAAACATGAGCAGATGTCTACATGTCGTTAGCGTATTGGTTTGTAAGAAAGTGAGTCATACGTAACATCACTAGGTTAATTGACACGTAGACTTAATTCCAAATCTAAGAGGAATTTTTTTTTCTAAATTTATACGAGGTACTATCAATTTAAAGCATATTAAACACATTGATTTTTGGGCTTCCAAACAAATTTCAATAAATTTTCTTGTCTACCAGGTTAGCCCGGAGTTGTATGGAGACAATTACCCAAGATTCTTCACTTATTGGACGGTAATTATTATTTTATTTTCTTTGTCTTCATTTCATTTAAATGTATATTACTTACAATAAGTTGTCAATTGGTTCTAAAGTTTTAAAGTTGATAAATTGTAGACCGATGCATATCAAGCAACAGGATGCTACAATCTGTTATGTTCGGGTTTCGTACAAACGAATAACAAGATTGCAATCGGAGCAGCCATATCTCCAACATCGTCGTACAATGGTGGACAATTCGATATTAGCTTATTGATATGGAAGGTAATTAAATCACTTAACTACTAATTAAACCCTCTTCAAGATAAAGAAAAATTAAATAAACAAAACATGTGTACGAGGTACTTAGTTACTAGTTACATAAGTTTATCGAACATGCAAACATTAATGTATACATGTCTAGAAACGCAAGTTCATTCGAAAATAAAAATAAAATGTCAGTTATGTTCATATGTATGATTGTTTTGTACTCTGAATGTTATGTCGCAAATCCTGGAAATAGTATAAAGTATTCAGATGAAAACTATAACAAAAAAAAGAAATTGGATATTGTATAAAAGATAAAAATAAAGTGAAAAAGAGAGAAGAATCATTTTGTTTCTTTAAAGGGGTGTAAATGCCATCATATATTTCAAAGTAGCCTTGCCTTGTACTCTATGGTGAAATTATTTCCTTACAAATTATTATTATGTTATGTATAACGTAAAATGCAAGAGCACGATATAATATCTGTGACTAGTATGATATCATTAGAGTGCTAGGTCAATGAAATTATCCGTTAAATTATATGCGGGTCACGTTAACTTTTACTCTATAACGTTCCAATAACATAATACCTCAAAAACATCATCTCAGCTATAACATGTTATAGATACACGTGAGTAACAATTTTACTACCAAAAAACTCATCAAGTCAACTTTTACTCTAAAAGAAAAAAGAAAAAACTAGATAACATATGTTACCATCATACAAAATGACTAGTAACATGCCTATAACACCACCAACGGCGGAGTTGGCATTGTTATAGGCCCCAAAAATGTCCTATGACGGGACTTATAACATCTGCACCGGGGCCTCTTAGTATATTTGGTCCTCTTAGTATATTTGGTAATTTGTGGTAATTTGCAATATATGCCAGGATAACAACATTTTTCCATGGTCTCATTTACATGTTAGTACTAATTTGTATCTATGTTACGCAGGATCCGAAGCATGGAAACTGGTGGCTCGAGTTTGGGTCAGGGGTTTTGGTTGGATATTGGCCGGCCTCGTTGTTCACTCACCTTCGTGATCATGCAAGTATGGTACAATTTGGGGGCGAAGTTGTGAACAGTCAAGCCTCGGGTTCTCATACCTCAACCGAAATGGGAAGTGGTCATTTTTCGAGTGAAGGGTTCGGGAAAGCTTCATACTTTCGGAATATGCAAGTTGTTGATTGGGATAATAGCTTAATCCCGTTGTCAAATTTGAAAGTATTAGCTGATAACCCGAATTGCTACGACATTAGAGGTGGGATTAACAATGCGTGGGGTAATTATATTTACTACGGTGGCCCGGGTAAAAACCCGAAATGTCCCTAAAATGGGTGGAGTTATTCCGTAGAGTATAAATACATGGGTGAAATTTTTATAGTAGTTAGTTTTGTTAAGTTTACTTCAATGGGGTGAT
This sequence comes from Tanacetum coccineum, assembly GCA_026074375.1. Taxonomy (NCBI): domain Eukaryota; kingdom Viridiplantae; phylum Streptophyta; class Magnoliopsida; order Asterales; family Asteraceae; genus Tanacetum; species Tanacetum coccineum. The sequence goes on along the minus strand of BQNB010129714.1, from coordinate 3,090 downwards.
CGGTTTTCTAATCATATGGGTTATTCTTTCAATTTTTCGGGTATGTGATCAATTTATAGATTGAAGAAATCATGTAAATTTGCGATTTTGAGTTTAAATGGTCGATACATTATGGTTTGTCATGTTCTTTTCTACTTTTTCTCTTTATAAACTGTGTACACAAATTTGCTAAATGGCAAGAACTGAAATTCTCGTTGCTTTTTTTTTTGTTAAATATGGGCTATATAGTTAATCAAGCCAAGCCGAGCTCGAACTAGATAGCGATTGAGCTCGGCTCGAAAATCACAAGTTAAGCTTGAGTTCGGTTCGATAGATCGACAAGCTTTAATGATCAAAGCTTGAGCTCGGCTCGAGTAATATTCGAATAAGGCTTAAGCTAGGATCGAAAAGCTAGAATTTATTAATAAATATTGTATTCGAAACTAAACTTATCAATAAGGTTAAGAAAATACGTGATACACTTAAGAGGAAAGAATCTATCCAAAACATTTTGAGCATTAGGGTTTAAAAATCCTTCTACGCTAAATATTTAACTATTATACTAATATTCACATTAACATTTACGTTGTTTATATAAATATGTAGAACAAAAATATTTATGTACACGAAAGTTCGAAAAGCTCTATAAATGAAAGCTCGAGATCAGCTCATTATGGGTTTCGAGCTAGCTTATTGGGCTCTGACTCGAACTCAATAAAAGTTCGACTCGATCGAGTCAAGCTTAAACTCGAGCTCAAGTTGCTTGACAAAAGTTTAGCTTGTTTAGAGCTGTAGCTATGGTAAACATCAAGGCTATTGCCTAAGTCAGGCTGTCAGGTTACGCTCAAGGGCCCAGTGTAGTCCAGTGGGCTGAGATAACTACACATAGTCCCAGTCCAAGTCCAATACCAAGCCCAAATAGCTAGAAGGAAATAATACAACAAAGATAAAGGAATCAACAATATAAATTACAATACATACATTTACCGTTGTACAGTAGAAGCTACAGTGCTTCTACAGTACTGGGCTATCACTTTGGGCCTGAGCTCCCATTTTGGGCCGGCCCAATTATTATTTTATTTTTTTTAATTTTTGGCACAAAATAGGAGGGAAAATATTACAAAAGTACCGATTCAACTTTAAAATAATCGACATAGTCATAAACGTACAACTTTAGATTGCATTAAACAGTGTCATTTAAAAAAAACTCATATAGCAAAAAAAACAAAGCTTTAAACATGAGGCCCAACACATAAGCTCATATAAAAAAAACAAACTATTAAACATGAGACAAAAAAATCGCAAAAAAAAAAAAAAAAAAGTATAAAAAAAATTTTACCGCCCCGCAACAACGCGCGGGACATAAACTCGTATAAGAAAAAAAATAAATTATTAAACATGATACCGAAAAAATAAACCCGCACTATTAAACATGAGATCGAAAAAATAAACCTGCACAAAAAAAACATATAACCAAAGAAAGAGACATTTAAACATGAGGCCCAACAAATAAGGCCATATAAGAAAAAAAACAAACTATTAAGCATGAGACCGAAAAAATAAACCCGCACAAAATTAAAAAAAAATATAATAATAATAACAATGGCCCGCAACAACGAGCAAAAAATTAACGTCCCGCAGCAACGCACGGGTAATCCTGTTTGTTGCTTACAATCAAAATCTAGAGTAAACAGTGTATGCATTATATTAGCCTTGATATCACTTACTATTTAATCCCCCGTTCAACGGCAGATGTGGAAAGATAATTACCATAAAAAACCGAAACAAACTATAATTCGGACCTTTCGGGAAAACAAAGGTGTAATTAGTGAGTTAAAAGAAACATAAATCCGTTTGTTCTTAGCATAAATGATAAAACCTGAAAGAGATACAAGCAAAATCAGTCTTTATACAACTATGTGCTTTGGTCATACCAGGGTCGTCTCATAAATGTTGGTGGCCTTGTACCATCACCACAAAAAGGCCTTTAAACATACACACACAAGATACACATGTATCGGTAGTAAATGAACTAATTATGTTCGAGTCTCATATTATATATACATATAATAGAAGTGCATGAAATTTGATGGCCTTCGTCAAACGGTGACCCTATGCAATGACATCACTTACACTCCCTTAAACGCAGCCCCGGGTCATATGTCAATGATTTAATTATTAATAAAAATAAGCTATATGATCATTGTCGATAATTTTTATATGTTAAGGTTATGAACTTATCATCATTGCTGATATTTTATTACCAATAATGTGAGAAGTAAGCCCAAATGACATTAAGACGAAATGGGACAAAAGTTTGAGTGAATCTAATCCAATACCAATAATAGCACCAACTAGCATGTTTAAATGCAAGGCATGTGGACTCGATTCAATTGTGGAGTTAATAGTAAGATATAGGTAGCATTGTAGCAACTAGCAACATATTGCATTATCATACATAAATTACTCTTATATACAATTCACAAATGGTCGGTGACACTGTAGCAGCTACAGTGCTTGCTACATTGCTACAGTACCGGCCAAAAAATTTAACCCAAAATCCGGCCCAAAGTAAAAAAAAAAAAAAATTACAAAACGGACACTCAACTTTTAATTGTTTACGACTTTTTTACATAAATTTAAAAAATAAAAATAAAAAAGGCCCCTCAAGTTTCTTTTATTCGCCCCCCGCCGTAACGCGCGGGTTAAATTCCAACTCGTTATGATACAAGTAACATTATTTCAATGAATATGCTTCATATTTCAGTTAACTTTTTAAAAAAAATCAATTAAGGTTTCATATTATATTTGCATTATATACATCTAGTGTTAGAACTCTAAAAATATCTGCGTGCATAGCATTGCCTTAACTATTTGTACCCTTGCATTACTCATACAAAAGGAGGAGGCTGGGCAAAATAAGGAGTGCATCAGACCGACACTTTTTTGCAACATCAGCTTTCTCTCTTCTGAAATCGACATATGACTAACTTGGTGTAATAAGAAGACATACATTTTTGTTATTTCTATTAGTTGTACATTATTATCTTATTATGCGTCATCTTTATCCATCGATATTATCCTATTAGATATCATTCTTAGTTGGCATTC
>BQNB010129713.1:4810-19070 GCA_026074375.1 Tanacetum coccineum | reverse complement strand
TGCATAGATGTAGTTGTGAATTACATTATGTGAGCGCGAATGTTATGAATAGATCTATTCGGGATTGACAATCCCCGTTCGGGTGACTAGCTATCACCGGGAACAAACGTTATAGCATGTCGGATTTAAGGTGGAATTCTATAATGGTGCCTTGAATAAGGTGGAATTCTATAATGGTGCCTTGAATAAGGTGGAATACTATAATGGTGCCTTGAATATAATAGTGCCTTGAATAAGGTGGAATTCTATAATGGTGCCTTGAATAAGGTGGAATACTATAATGGTGCCTTGAATAAGGTGGAATTCTATAATGGTGCCTTGAATAAGGTGGAATACTATAATGGTGCCTTGAATAAGGTGGAATTCTATAATGGTGCCTTGAATAAGGTGGAATACTATAATGGTGCCTTGAATAAGGTGGAATTCTATAATGGTGCCTTGAATAAGGTGGAATACTATAATGGTGCCTTGAATAAGGTGGAATTCTATAATGGTGCCTTGAATAAGGTGGAATACTATAATGGTGCCTTGAATAAGGTGGAATACAATCACTGTGCCTTGAATAAAGTGGCATATATATAAGTCTACGTCGCAGTTTCATGAACTTAGAGTAATTGTAATCATTGTTTTATACTCACATGGATATTTACTGTGCCTTGAATAAAGTGGCAATACATACTTGAAACATTTTGGTGACATTAAATTGGTCATGCATTCTTTATAAATCTTTGGGATAAGATTGGTACTTTTGGTGACATAAAATGTGTCGTGCATTCTTTATAAATCTTTGGGATTTTTACATGGTACTGTGATGATACAGTGGACAAATACATTCATTTGAAACTTACATTCATATTTAAACTAACCTGTGAACTCACCAACTTTATGTTGACCGTTTTAAGCATGTTTTTCTCAGGTGATATAGATACTTGGCTTACTTGAAGTGCATTGGAGTTTTTACATTCAAGTTTTTCATGGTGATGCAATTATGGGACAAATGTCATATCAATTTCAAGGAAATCAATGAGATTATTTTTCAAACGACACATTTAGAGGTCGTTCTCCTGTATCTAGCGCTGTGTATTATGAAGTAGCACCCCAAGTGGTATTCCGCTGCGTTGTCCTGATTTTGGGGGTGTTACAGATTGGTATCAGAGCACTGGTTATAGAGAACTAGGTTGCATATTTTACCCTAGACTATAACCGTTTTCACAAACATTGCATCACATCAAACATTTTCAAAGTGCATACACGCTACTTGCTTATGTGCTTACATTACGTGCTGCATTAAGTGCTTACGTGACATACATATATATAATATATATATGCTTGCATTCCTTTCGCGTATATCGTACGCTTATTTATATAAGAGTTATTATATAAATACCAGAATATTTTTAAGACATTGTGGGTTGCACAATGGTCTCATTCTACTCGTCAGACATTGTGAGTTATACAATGGTCTCATCTTGCTTCTTAGACATTGTGAGTTATACAATGGTCTCATCTTGCTTCTTAGACATTGTGAGTTATACAATGGTCTCATTTTACTTCTTAGACATTGTGAGTTGCACAATGGTCTCATTTCGTTCTCAGACATTGTAAGTTAAACAATGGTCTCTAAGGACATTATACTTGGTTATTATTTCGCTCTCATACGTCTATCTTATGACGTCATACTATTTGCTTCATAGCAGCCGATTATATATATACGTTGCTTACTCCGACTATCGCGTACTTCCTGTTTTCTTATATTCTCTCTCGAACGTCAATACTAGTATTATATATAGATACTCGTACATATGTGTATAGTACGATGGTACTTTTTAATGAGTTCGTTTACTTCGATATATTGTGAGCGATGCGGTTATCTCCGAAACATTTACGCGACCTTGCTTCATTCCTTTTTTTTTGTTGAAATTCGGCGTAGTTTGTCAATTTCGCTAGTTATTCTATCATTTGACTTCGAGTTTGAACACTCTCTTTATGCTTTTGAATCGTATACGTTGCTTCGTAATCTATTGTTTTGATATTGTGTTTTTGTGCCGGCGATACTTAAGTAGGATGATTTATAATCATCTTATTGAAATGGATTAGGACGCTTCTTCATTTGAATAAGGAAATTATAAATTACCGAACCATAAGTTTATAAATGATTACTTACAAGGATTGGGACGCCTCTTTTTGTAAGTGACAAATTATAAATGAGTGGGCTTATGTTTATCCGACATAGCGTGTGTTCGTCCGTATGAATCATTCCTTGGGCTATGAATTTCTTTCGACTCGTGCTTTGTTATATGGATTTTTTCCGAATGTGTATCGACCGCCGCAAACTTGATAATCTAATAGTAATAAATCATTAATCACTTTCAAGAATTGTCGACTTGTTAAATTCTTCGTTCCAATGGCTTTTCTTCGAGTCGTGTATTCCATCCTTCCATTTGAAGATTCTCATTACATTTGATTCATTCGCTCATATCGATTGCATATATCCTATGCTTTGACCTTTGTTCACTCAAATTTTCGTTGGAACCTCGACGATGACCTAGGTATATCCACTCATCGTATTGACGTTATGGTCGCTGTTGTTGGGTCCTGGAGCGGTTCCGTAGTCTTGATTATCTGTTTATCCTTGAGTAGGTTTAATGCGAGAACGCTGCGTCCCTTTAGAACTCTGGTGATAAACACCTATCGAGAGAAACAGATAGTTGGATATTTCATTTCGGGCCACTTAGTAGGATTGACTGCTAGGACCGCTGGATAATCCATGAAGTACTGCCAAGTTAAGTTGGGGGGTATCTTACATACTTAAGCTCGTTGATGTGATATATCGAACATTCACAGTTGTAGAAAACGATGACTCCCGTCTCAGGACTATTTAGAGATATATACAAACATACTCAGCGATACATTTCGTATTGAAGGTTTTCACTATAATGAGACTTTTCCTATACCGCGGTTATACCAGTCATAAGATCTGTAATGATATATTTTGAGATACCCATTTTGATGGATTAAATATCCTGGACAAACCTAGCCAAAATTTTTAGTAGATTGAGAAGTGTAGAAACACCGAATTTTGCTGAATAAAGTTATCAGCGTCTTGTTTAGAACGAGTTATTAAACCTTAAATCTTTCCTTGGTCACACAATCGGATAACACAAATTTAATCTCGGGACAAGATTTCTTTAAGGGGTAGGTACTGTAACATCTGAGAATTTTCGGAAATTTTAAAGGAGATATAAGTTATTCCTAAGTTGATTTATCAAAAACGAGCAGCTAAATCACGTTTTCATTATTCGGGCTCTAAAGCAATTTGATGTAAAACGACATTCCTGACAACTTTTTAGTTTTGACCGAGACCCGAAAACAGTCAGAAGGTGACTGAAATGCCCTCGCAAGATTTTAGGATCAAGAACGAGTACCGGCACAAAAATAATTAAATTACATTTAATTATCACGTTTTATTAAATAAGAATATTTAATAAATTATATTCAACATTTTCTAATTGACTTTTTTTTTAGTACTGCAAATATTGAGTTAAAATTATCATTTTAGGAACACCCCCCCCCCCCCCCCCCCCCCCCCCCCCCCCCCCCCCCCCCGCTCCCCTCCCCCCCCCCCCCCCCCCCCCCCCCCCCCCCCCCCCCCCCCCACACCCCCCCCCCCCCCCCCCCCCCCCCCCCCAAAACAAAAAATAAAAAACAGAAACCCCCCCCCCCCCCACCCTCCGCGCACCCCCCCCCCACACCCCCCCCACCCTAATATACGAAATAAATAATTAAACGTTTTAAATAATTTTATAAAAGTTTAGGAAAAAATTGTTCGAGTGAATATCATTTTATCAGAAAAATTGATTTGAATAACCAATGGCGCAAGTTTCGTAACTTGAATCATTCGATAAGTCGCTCAAATGAGTCCCGAACCAATATTTTATAAAAGTTTCTTAACAAGTTACACATTTAGTCCCTCAAGAAATTAACACATGCCTCTTTGATTTAAAAGTTTTAATATAAATATAAAAACTTTTTCAATATTTCATTTCCATCTCAAAATTTACACACATACATATATAACTCTCTCTCTTCTCTCCCAATTATCCGGCCACCTTTTTCCGGCCAGCCACCGCCGCCGCCGTCGCCGGTCACCGGAAAAGTTTTCCGGTGACTTTTCCGGCCGAGACCAAATATACTCCTAGTGACCGGATCTACCCGATCCCCCAACACACGCGTTTCCACGCGCTTTCCTTCCCCCTCCGGCTGCTACACCGCCGCTGCCATCATCATCATAACGCCACCACTCCACCGCAACCATCATCATCATCACAGCCGCCATGGCCGCCCCACCATTTCAGCCGCCACCGCCACTCAACACCACTCCACCACCACAGCAGCACCACATAAGGGTGCGTGTGGTTTTAAACCCCCACCAAAAGGGGTGTTCGTTTCTGGGTAAGCGACAAGGGTGCGTTCGGTGGTATAGCAGCAGGGGTGTTCGTTTGGTTTTATAGAAAAACCACCAGGGTGCGTTTGCTGGTTCGTACCACCCAAAAGGGTGCGTTGGTTTTTCTGTCACCCGAAAAGGGTGCGTTTGTGGTGGGACAGCCACCACCCGAAGAGGGTGCGTCCGGTTTCGGGTTAACACAAAAAAGCTGAGGGCTGTTTATTGCGTCGGGTTGGTGGTATCAAACCACAAGGTGCGTAAGGGTTGGTGATTTGCACCAGCTGAGGGTGGTTTATTTTGTTTTACAACAGGTTAGGGTGCGTTTGGTGTTGAAACAGCATAAGGGATTGGTTGTGCAAACGATACTAGGGTCGCGTTTGGTTTACCAATTACAGCGGGTGTGTTTGGTTTACCAACTCAGCGGGTGCGTTGTTTTGTAGCAGCCGTAGCAGTGCGTTTGGATTTGGGTTTTACAAGATTAGGGTTGCGTTTGGGGTAAGAGTTTAAACCGTATAATGGTGGTTTGGTTTATTATAAAAAAGGCTATAATAAATATGTGAGTTATTGGTATAAATATAAAACCGGTATATAGTGGTTGATTGGTTAAATAAATGTGATAAATTATTATTTTCGGATATATTATATTAGACTTGTGACGAATTTAAAATGCTACGATTCGTAACGAACTTGTAATATGTAAATAACGACAATAATAAATAAATACACTTGAAATTTACTAGGATGTTTTCTATTGAATTGAATTGGGAAAATGGATTTGCAACAAAGTCTTTCGACTTGGGATCGTTTTATAAACGGAAAGGTCATGGCGAAATTTATATAATTTGCTATAGTTAGTAACGTTTTACTAAAACTCTTATTATTCTATAAACCGATAAAGGAACTAAGTTATATTTTAAAGATATACTAAAATATAACTGTATAATAACCTGACAACGAACGAAAACTATACTTTTACAATGAGACGAACTGTTTTAGACGCGACCCGTCGAAGAAACGAAATATATTTTATAAAATATTATTTATATTTTATAATGATTATAAACTGTTACAAGCATCGGTTGTTTAATTCATAACGTTAAGACATGTGTCTACCATTATTCAAAGTCTTTTTATTAATTAAATTGGTTGTCAAACTAATTGATTTAATTAATTATTCACATTTATTATATAATACCTGCAAGGTATTATATACTTTTCATTAATCTTTGGATTGATTGTCCTTGTTATATAATTCACGGTAGGAATTATATAAGGGTTATTTTTCATAAGTAATATATAAAGAATATATATTACACACTTTGCGTATATTTTCAATTTATTTATTTAACCAACCACCAAACCATTACAACGTTAAATCTAAATCTTCATCAACGCGTAGCGTTGATGTAACCATTCATCGGGAAACCCAAATACATTATCCTAGGCTAGTGGATCTTAGCAGTTAAGATTAGTTGCGACTTCTTGATCGATCCGCTTCGTCTTCCGTTCGTGTTGTGCATATTAGATGCCTATCTGTCTTCCGGTTTTTTGTTTGTGCTTTGCTTAATATGTGCATCTCTGCCAGATCATTCTTCATCATCAATGTGAGTTCATAGCCCCACATTTTCTCTTCTAATGGTTTTCATAAACTGTTTTCGGGGGGAGAATACGTGCTCGTTTTACTACATAAACTTATTGATTTCTATACGTAAGCGTTACCTGACTATTTTTACTAAAGCTTGATTTGTTTAATTTGAGATCGTTGAATACCTATATTTGAAATCGTGAATTTTGGACTTGATTGTTTTACTATGGACACAAGTGTTTTAAACTGTATGCTATCTAGATTGTTGCCTGAATATTATTGCATAAGTTACCGCACTGCCATCTAAGTCCCCTTTCAATCATGAACCGTCAGTTGCTAATATAGTGAGCGCGAGTGTTACAGATAGATCTATTGGGACTGACAATCCCCACCTGGAATTTCTGGTCATAAGTTGGCCATGGTGCATTTAACATTTGAGGTATTCTTTGGGGTGTTTGGCAGAACATCCTACATTTATTAGGGGCACAATAGTTAAGGCTTCGGGGTCATGAGCTTAGTGCAATAATACCTATTTCAAACCATGGAATACGTACATGGTCTGCCATTCTTTGTTTTGGACTTCGAAATATGTACTTAGTCCACTATTACTTAAATCTCGTGGTCTACTAAACTGATTGATTACATCAGCATTTCTTGACTTATTGAATCACTACTTAGATTTTAGAAAATAGTACTTTGATATATCGTAACGCTTTTTTTTCTACCGAAATATTACTTAAATTATTTCAACACTGCTTTTACTTAAACCTATGAATTCACCAACATTATTGTTGACGTTTTAGCATGTATTTTCTCAGGTTACTATTTTGCTAGTGGAGCATCGGGAGCATTTGAGCCGCGCGGATATATTTTTGAAGACTTAATAACTTGAGTACCATTTGACAAATGTTTTGACAATGTTTTCTAATACATTATAAATAGAACCTGTGTAACTCTGAAATTTTTACTAAATTGAATGTGACATTTTATTAAACGTCTCTTTTGTGGTCGTTTTCTGTAACTTGTGAGTATGGACTATGAAGTAGCACCCCAAGTGGTATTCCGTTGCATTGTGATTTTTGGGGGTGTTACGCCGGTGGCACTATATGGTCCACCACGTCCTGGAATACATCCGGACTTTCCAACCGAAAACTATTGGTCACTCCCCATCCTGGCAGATATATACCGCTGGGTGACCCTGTGATGGATGTAAAAGAGGTAGACTTCTCAGAGTCTGGGTACCCCGCAACGGTCGCTCCCTTGGAAGACCTGGATTGATATGGTCTGTTAGCATACCTCAACATAAAAAAAAAGAACACAAGGGATAAATCACTTACTGGGCAATCTCTCATTCAGGGATTGACTGCGGATTCACATATGATAAGGGGTCTGGGTCACTCACATCAGCAGGAGTCTCTTGCAGAGTTGGCGCGGATAAGGTGGATCCCGTCTCTAGTATTGTTGATTTCTACCCAATGGTACTCTGTGTTGGGCGGAAGGCAGCTTGGTCTTTCCTAAGCACTTTGGGATTTGCATTCGCATCTGCCCTATCACCCCCCTCTTATGACGCTTTTTGTTCACAAGGGGTCCCATGGCGGCAACCTCCTTTTCAAGGCCAATTTCCGGTGTAACCCCCACGGTTGGCACGTTTTCTTGTGGAGGGACTTCAGGCCCAACAGTCTCCGGACCTTGGTTTTCTGTTCCGTCACTTTCAGTGATTTGGCGGGAGGAATCCTAGTTGGAAAAATCCAGGGGCGACTTCTCCACGGTGGAAGGTGTCCCTGAAGAACTGGACAGCCCGGTAGCATCCCCCATGGCTATCACGCGGGTGGTGGCAATCAATAGGGGTACCTCATGCGTAGCACGGGGACGGGTTCCCGTCTTAACCTTAGTCGGATTTGGGGCGCTGATCAGGTTGAACAAATCCATTTCTGCATCAACACAAGCAATAACATTTGTTAGTTTATTTTTCAAGCACATACGAGGGGTAAAAGGTTGTTTACAAATACCCACCCCGGTCATCGTCATAAAGAAACGTGGGGTATACATCATCCCCAAGAAAGTATCTCCGGCTCAACCCTACTAAGCACAACAAAGCCTCGGGTTATTTTTGGATAGGAGTGCGGCGTGTGTTTAATACCACCACATCCTCCGGGGAGTAGGAACCCGCTACCGGCATCTCATCCTTCGGAGCACTTACACGCCAATCCACCACGGTGGGGAACACTCTCTCGTCTACCCAAAAAAATTAGTTATTCTAATTCTTCAAGGAATATAGGGGTTCCGTGTAACACTGTGGGTAGTCGTGCGCAAACCGGTTAACCAGACCGGTTCGGTTTGGGTCAAACAGAAACCAGTTTCGGTCAACAAGGGGGAAAACTCGGTTTGAGATAAACCCAAACCGGTTTGAAACCGGTTTCTTACCAGGTTGAGGTGAAACCGGTTTGCCGGTTTGGAACCGGTTCGGTTTTGGTTAACCGGTAAAACCGGTTTGGTCGGGTTTTTTTTTTTGATTTATTGTGGTGATACAAAAAACTTGGTGTAAACTCCAACCTTACCCTCCAAAAAATCCACGATTCGGTCCCCTGAACTTGGCAATTCCGGATGTAACCCCTCTGCTATGCCGTACTCGGAGGTAAACTCCAATAGATATTCGGGGGAGATGGTTGATACAGCGGTTTCGAGTTGTATTGTGTCCCTACCCATTTTTCAAATAAGTTTTATAAAGTGTCGGGGTGTACTAACCTGGCGTCAGGCGATTCCGTGGGAAAGAGTAACGAGTACGGCTGTGTGTGTAAAAATGGAGGTTTGCTTTAAAAACTGTGTAAACATGAACATTCGTCGTTGGTTCCATTTATACGATGTCCTCGACCGACGTGCACAGTTCGATGATCGACACGTGTCCCACTTAGCTTTTGATGGCTCAGATCGGTTGGTAGGTGAAACGGTTGTGGGCCCACCCATCCCATCTCCGTCGTTTTTGCCGTTTCTCAGTAAACGGTCCCTCGTATTTGGCTACAGAACTCACTTTACAGTTTCGAGGAATATGCATCCCATGGATGGTTCGAGATATTTGTAGTCTAGGAACCGTGACCGAGGTTCCGGCCATGGCCACGTCTCCTAGACTGGGGGGACATGATGACGTATAGTATGGATCGACCCGACCCACACATACTATTGTGGGCTTGTTGACTGATATTGGACCTCCGGCCCAGTATCGTGGTCACGGCTGGTGGGGCTCGCCGGTCGCGGCTACTAAAACACTATCCGTGAAACGCGGTGCACACTTAAATTATCTCCAAGGATAATCTAATTAAATAAGAAGATATGTTTTACTTATTTAAAAGGATTCAGGATAATGTCGAATCCCTAAACTATCAGCCCCCGGAAAATACGGAAGCCCTAAAGGGTATTCACTCTATAAAAGGAACGTAATTATCATTGGTACAGGTATCTCAAAAACCCTAATTACATTCGATTACTCCCTCAAGATCATACACTTACTCTCACGCCGGAGTCCAATCGTGGGATCCGTTCCCACGATAAGGTTAACGGTGTTTATTTCCTTGTGCAGGGTCCTTCAACAAATTCACTTGGTACAACAACAAGACACTCTACACCGAATAGCAGCCTATTCGGATCAAACTAGACCCAACCTAACTTTTGTATCAACAATCACGATCACAGTTCTTATGATAGGTCTGGATCAGGTGAGTTCTTTATCGATCAATATACTTTATTAATATCGTCATAAGAAAGCCGGTCAGTTACAAACTAATACTGAAATGGAACTAAGGCGGACATGTAAAGTTTTACTCGATTTAACCCAACTCACTTAAGCATATAGCCAACCACAAATAATTGCTACCCTACTTTCAACAAAAGTCTTTTGCTGTAAGAACATTTGAAAAACACATAACAGAACAAGCCAAACAATTTCATTGAAATATACATAACAAAACAAACCAAGCAATTTCATTAAAATATGACAAGGGTACCCTTCCGTGAAATAAATTGCTTCAAATTTCTTTGCACAATTCACACATACATTTATAGGTTAAGAAACTTAAACAAGGATATTCACAAATTTTGTGTAACACGTACAGTAGACTAAAAATAATATGTTCCAGTAATTCCAAATAATAAAAGAATTGTAACAATTATAATTGTATAATTTTTTTAAAAACAACCATTCTAAGGCCATATAATCGGATGACGTAAAACAAATGGCAGCTGATATATGTGGCTTGGAATTTTGCTTTGGTTAATTTCACATAATTAAAGCTTGGAGTCATGGACTAAGACTTTTGGGGTACACAGACTTAAAACGTGTAGGTCCTTTGGTGCAGCCATCAAATTTGAAAGAAAAAAATAATATTAAATTTATATAAATAGATTTATATAAATAGGTTGTATCTTAAACTCATTTTCTTCACAACTTTCATATCTATCAATCAAAGTTTGTGCACTTGTTTTTACAAAGGAGAGGATCATAAACAAAGCAATCTTACAGGTATTCTCTTATAAATGTTATTTTACACATATATTAATTACTGCTTTTATTTTGTTTGCTTGCTTCTATACGATCTATCGATTTCATTATTACACGTACGAGTGAATTAAGCAAAACCCAAACCTCCAGGTTGTCATGTATACTACTGGATACATAGGTTTATAGGAGGAGAATACGTTGATAAAAATAGGCTATTTTGTTTACTAAACGAGAGTAGTGATGTTCATGTTTAGTATAAGAAAAAAAATTAAACAAAAACTGTGATTTTAATTGAAAGATTGAGTTTAATATAAACTGAGTCTATTTTTCACCTACCAAGCGATCAACTAAGTTTTAAAAACACATTTCTTTTTGGTCCAAATGCAATTAAGAAATTTTGTGATCTTTTACTAAAATTAACAACACATATCAGAATTTCTTCGGTTTCCTGTAACACACTGAGGGACTCGTTAATTCCGCCATTGGATATCATAACTGAATTTGAATTGCTTAGTATTTGGTGTTTAAACTTGTGAATATAAAGATTGTAAAATATAGATATTGTACGTAACTAACTCTTGATTGACATATAGTTTGTCACTGGAACATAATCCATTTCGGAAAATTCAAGGTACAAAATACTGTTCATAAGGAAAAAACAACCCCGTGTTTCGTATGTTATGTTTATTAGATCATCGTGTAAGAATGGTAAAATAAACCTAGCTTGAGGTACAAATTCTTGAACGTAAAGTAGTTTTAGTTTAAAAGTTTTTGTTGTGGAAGAAACAACACAAGAATACACTACATCAAAGAAGATCAAACTAATGTTGCCTGAACCTTATTTGGCGCATTGTAATTATAGGATGAGTGACGCCGATGAAGGTTGCAGGAAGTAGCATGAGGCAGCATATTACTGAAACAAAGACGCTGCCGGGGGAGGTGACACCTAATTAAATGGGTGTTTTGGCATATACCACCATTATCCGGATGGATTGTGGGTAGGACAGTGATAGAGGAGAGGCCCACTGGATTGTGTACTTGCTCCTGCATATTCGAATGAAGGTCACGAGGAGGAGGCAGCAACCAGCCAACACGAAGATCCCACGTGGAGGTGATCAAGGCTTTTGGAGGTGGGGGGGTTTGTGGGGGTTTGGGCTGGGAGTTGGTTTGGGGGGAGGTGGCGTTTTTTTTTCGGGTAGGGGCAGTGTTTGTAACGGTGTGATAAGTGAAGAAAGTAAGGGGCACGTTGAGGGAGAGGGATAAGGAAGGGGGGGGTATCGTAAAGGGAGGGGCTGGAGGAGGGATTGAGTAAGTAAGTAAGTGACCAGCTCCAGCACAGAGGAAATGTAGAGAGTAATATATTTTTCGGTGTGGGGGATAGTGGTTGGGGTTGAGGGCTAGGTTGGGGATGCTGGTTTGAGGTGGAATAGCCTAAAATAAAAAAAAATAAATTAAAAAATAAAATAAAAAAATATAAAAGAAGAAAAAAAAAATATAGAATAGATAAAAAAAAAAAAATTAACATAAAATAAAAAAAAAAATAAATAAATATAAAAATAAAAATAATATTTATTGAAACAAAATAAAATTGATGAATATTGAAAAATAAAATAAAGCAAGAGAAAATTATAATAACCTCTAAAGAAATAAATAGAACCATGGGCGCAATCTCAGATGATTGAATAACTTAAATCCAAATAACATCTGATCGTCAATGTTGATTATGAAGAATGCAAACAGTTTTTGTTTAAATTTGTTTTTTTACCGTGAATATACTAAACAGTATTGGACTCATTGAAAAGAGACAGTATCAGCATCTGTCTCGTTGTAGGGTTATCGACCCCCCCACGCACACACCGAACGCTGTTTTGAAATGAGATTGTAAATGGCATGCACCCTATGATTCTCAATCAACTGCGTGCCTAACACCACGAACCACATACAGCACCAGTAGACACCAAGACAATGGCCTGGCTAGAGTGGTGTGCGTATGATCAAGAGGGTTTTCGGGGGGGCGTGGTGGGGTGTTTGGGGGTGGGGGGGGGTGGGGGTTAGGGGGGAGGGGGTGGGGTTTTGGGGTTGTTGTTGTTTTTTGTGGAATATGGGTTTTTTTTTTATGCCACAAATTCCCACGTACGATATATCATTTACTGTAACCATTTATGCGGTCATGATCTGGTTAAATGTGGTTTAATAATGTGGGAACAACACAAAAAACTGCAAAATGCATAGTAGATTGAAAACACGTGTCCCTGTCCTCCAAATCCCCCCCTACGCCTGACCACATAGCTGGAACCTAAAGTATGTTCAATAGGACAACAATAACTTCCATGCTTACAAAGAGATCAACTCAACCCCACGATGTACCAGGCGACCCCCCCACAAGCAAAAAAAATGACCATCATTCCACACCAAATACCAAACCCACCCGGCAAGTACTCGGTTACTAATCAACCAACCCACCCCCCCAACCCCCCTACCCCCCCCCCTCCTCACCTTCTACAAGGTATGACCCCCCCCAACAAATCAAAAGATTACGCTCCTGAATCACCAAAAGTTCAAATCCTCCCTGCTACCCACGATAAAGAACCACCCCCCCCCCGCCCATATCCAAGCATCCCCAGACCCCGACACCACCCCCCCCCCCACCAACCACCAAATCGAACCGGGTTTATATTATTGACTCTTGTCTCCTTCCAATGGCCGAACCCCCAGACAATCAAATGACAAATCCGCCCATCCCCTTCTCTCTTCCTTCACCCGATCCCCCCCCGATACCAGAAATCAAACCCCCCGCCATCCCCCCAAGCCGCTCAATATAAACACTCCAGCAACTATTAGAAGAAACTTCCCTTGTGTGAATGATTCCTACATGATAGATCATCACAGATGTGTTATATTTAAGATTTTAATAAACTTTTATTGTTATATATAAGAATGTATAAATTAATATAAATATGAATCTAAATATACGTACCTATAGATAACGATTTACTTAGTAACACAAACAAAAAATATCCAAGTAACTATGATAAGTTTGATAAAAATATATGATTTAGTGCTGAATAAATTAAAAGTTCTGAACGGTTCAAAGATTTTGAATGAATTTTGTTCTGAATAAAAATGAACGTTTGAATACTATTCTGATCAACACTCTGAATGATTTAAAATTATCATTTTATCCTTCAAACGCATTTAATGAAAATGAAAATTTAACCAACTAATAAATGTCTTTTAACAATAATATATTTTGTGAAATAATGTGTTAAACATTAACATGACGTTAAATCAAATTCTAAAGAATAATTTTTAATATAGTGTTAGTGAAGCTATAAAAATAAAGTTTTCAACGTTTATTAAAATCATATGCAAGGTACGAGTTCAACTTATATAAAGTATATAAGATAAATGATGGTCATTTATTAAGAAAAGAAAAAATATAGAATATGAACATGGGACCACTGATTTTGGACTTCAAGATTCACTCAGCGTCACTTCTTTTTTATATCAAACAAATAGTCCACTGACCGATTCTGATTTCACCTCCGAATCGTGCAATTCAAAGGCTATCAAGCAGCCCCTAAAAGACATGCCGATAACTATGACAAATAGGGGGTGTTAATCGGGTCGGTCGGTCGGTCGGATCAAGTCAATTCGGGTCACGTCAATTTGGATTCGGGGTCAACCCGAATAGAAGTAAAATTGTCTAAATTTTGCCTATTTGTTTTATTTAGGTAGC
>BQNB010129712.1:3238-19070 GCA_026074375.1 Tanacetum coccineum | reverse complement strand
CTAATATAACTAAACCTTAAACAAGCTTAAGGAATTCGATCTATTGAAGTAGGATCCAACAAGTGGTATCAGAGCTTTTTGCTTTGAGAAACTTTGCTAGAAGATATGGATCAATATTCTACACACATGATGGCTGCATCCAAAGTTCCCATGCTCAAACCGAGTGAGTTTGAGTTATGGAGGATGAGGATTAAACAATACATCCATATGATAGACTATGCACTGTAGGAAGTCATAGAGAATGGTGCAACCTTGCCAAAAACACAAATGGTAGAAGGTGTTATGACAGTGATGCCTATTACATCTGCTAAAGATAAGGCTTAGAGAAGATTAGAAGTAAAAGCTAGAAGTACTTTAATGATGAGCATTCCCAATGAACATCAGTTAAAGTTTAACTCTATTAAGGATGCTAAGCAGTTGCTAGAAGCTGTAGAAAAGAGATTTGGTGGGAATGCAACTACTAAAAAGACTCAAAGAAATCTCTTAAAGCAGCAATATGAAAACTTCACTGCTCCAAGCTCAGAGATTCTTAATCAAACTTTTGATAGGCTTCAAAAGCTTGTGAGTCAGTTGGAGCTTTTGGACAAAAAGCTTTCACAAGAAGATGTTAATCAAAAATTATTAAGACGTTTGTCACCTGAGTGGAACACACATGCTGTTGTGTGGAGGAATAAAGCTGATCTGGATACAATGAGCATGGATGATCTCTACAACAACCTCAAGGTGTATGAACCGGAAGTTTAAAAGGGTTGTTCTAGATCAAGTTCAAAAAACACATAGAACATGATTTTTGTGTCCTCTTCATATAACAACACTAGCAGTACTAATGAAGCAGTTAATACTGCTCATGGAGTTTCTACTGCTAGCACTCAAGTTAATGCTGCTTACTCTACAAATATTGATAACTTGAGTGATGTTGTGATATGTGCATTCATTGCTTAGTCAACCTAATAGTACAACTTGTACATGAGACTTGCAACAAACTCCATCCAAGATTGACATGGAAGAGATGGATTTGAATTGATGGCAAAATAGCCATTGTTGCCTGTGAGGGCTTAGAAGGTTTTTGAGAATACAGGAAGGAAGCTTACTATTAATGGCAATGTGATCTGGTTTTCGATAAGTCAAAAAGTGGAGATATAAACTGCCACAAGAGGGACATTTTACTAGGGAGTAGCAGAGCTTCAAAAAAATCAAGACAACAAGAACAAGGAAAGCTCAAGAAGGAGTGTGCCTGTGGAAATATCTACTCTACAGCTTTGGTGTCATGTGATGGTCTTGGTGGGTATGAATGGAGTGATCAGGCAGAGGAATGGCTTAATTATACCCATCATGGCTTTTCTCTCTTTCAAGTCATACTCAAAGTATCTAATGATTATTACTGGTTTCAAAAAACTTATTTGGAAACTGTTGAACTTCTTAAATCTCAAATGATCAACTATTAAAAGATTTAAAGAAATCTGAGTTAATTGTTTTAGGTTATAAGATAGGTTTAGAGTCCGTGGAAGAAAAACTTGAAGTTTATAAAGCAAATGAGTCTATTTATTTACAAGATATTAAGGGCTTAAAATTTGAAATTCATATAGGAGAAATAACTATTAGAGAGATTAGGAAGAAGCTTGAAATAGTACAAAAAGAAAAATATGGCATTTAACTTAATGTAGATAAATTTGAACATTCATCTGAAAGTTTAAACAAACTCATAGAGAGTCAGATAGTTGACAATTGCAAGAAACGTTTAGGCTATGAAAATTATAATGCAGTTCCACCTCCCTACACAGGAAATTTCATGCCTCTAAAACTTGACTTGTCTTTTACTAGTTTATATGAGTTTGTTAATAAGCCTGTAGTTGAGAACTGTAAAGCTATATCTAGTGAAGAAGAGCCTAAGGTGGTTAGGAAAAGTGATGATGCCCCAATTATTGAAGAATGGATGTCAGATGATGAGGAAGAGGACGCGTCTCAGCCTAAAAATGAAAAGAAAACAGTTAAGCCTAGTATTGCTAAGATAAAGTTTGTCAAACCTAATCAACAAGAAACTCTACTAGGAAAATGTTTAACAAGTTTGAGCAACAATAGGCAAAGCCACTCACAGATCCAAGAGGGAATCAAAAGAAAATTGGAACAATATGATGTCTCAAAAACTAGGAAGAAATTTTGAGATGTTTAATAAGGCCTGTTATGTGCGTGGAAGCTTTGATCATTTGCATGTTGATTGCAATTACCATCAAAAACAGTTTCAAAATCAAAGGATGGTAAAACCTGTTTGGAACAATGATCAAAGGGTAAATTATCAAACGTTTGCTAAAAAGACTCACCCCTGTGCTAAAAAGAACATGGTTCCAAGAGCAGTACTAATGAAGTCTGGCTTAGTATCAGTTAATACTGCTAGACAAGTTAATACTGCTCACTCAAAAATAACAGTGAATGCTGCTAGACCAATGTCATATCTTTCTAAAACAGCACATTCAACTGTTAAGAGGCCCATTGATAAGAACACATCATTTAAAAATAGTAATACTAATCAAAGGGTTAATACTGTTAGGGATAAAAAAATTAATACTGCTAGGCCAAAAGCAGTAGTTAATGCTGTTAAGAGAAATAATTTTAATGCTGTTAAGGCCTCAGCTTGTTGGGTTTGGAAACCAAAGACTAAAGTTTTAGACCATGTTTCTAAACACAACAGTGCATCAATCACCCTAAAAAAGTTTGATTATATTGATGCACAAGGCAGATCCAAGTCAGTGATGGCTTGGGTCCCCAAAAGAAACTGATTTTCTTATCTAATGTGCAGGGCAATCCACAAATGGATTTACAGGATCAAGGAGTGATTGATAGTGGATGCTCAAGGCACATGACAGGGAACATGTCCTATCTTACAGACTATGAAGAGATAGATGGAGGATATGTTGCTTTTGGAGGGAACCCCAAAGGAGGGAAAATCACAGGAAAAGGTACCATTAAAACTGGTAATCTAGATTTTGAAAATGTGTATTTTGTGAGAGAGTTAAAGTTTAATCTCTTTAGTGTCTCACAAATGTGTGATAAAAAGAATAGTGTTCTTTTTAATGACACTGAATGTATTGTTTTATCTCCAAACTTTAAGTTAATTGATGAAAGTCAAGTTTTACTTAGAGTTCCTAGAAAGAACAATATGTATAGTGTTGATTTAAAGAACATAGTTCCTAAAGGAGGTTTAACTTGCCTTTTTGCAAAAGCCACATCTGATGAATCTAAACTTTGGCATAGAAGGCTAGGTCACTTAAATTTTAAAACCATGAATAAATTGGTTAAGGGAAATCTTGTAAGAGGTTTACCTTCCAAACTTTTTAAAAATGATCAAACCTGTGTTGCTTGTCAAAAGGGAAAGCAGCACAGAGCCTTTTGTAAGTCCAAAACAGAGAACTCAATCAGTCTTCCTTTACATTTGTTACATATGGACTTGTTTGGTCCAACATTTGTAAAAAGCCTTATGAAGAAAATGTATTGCCTAGTTGTCATAGATGATTATAGTAGGTTTACATGGGTTTTCTTTCTAGCTACTAAGGATGAGACTAGTGGCATTCTTAAGTCCTTTATAACTGGGTAAAAAATCTAGTAGATCATAAGGTTAAGGTGATTAGATGTGATAATGGAATTGAGTTCAAAAACAGAGAAATAATTCAATTTTGTAAGAAAAAGGGTATTTTGAGACAATTTAGTGTAGCTAGAACTCCTCAACAAAATGGAGTTGTTGAGAGGAGGAATAAGACACTAATTGAGGCTGCTAGGACTATGCTAGCTGATTCTAAGTTACCAACTACTTTTTGGGCAAAAGTAGTTAATACTGCTTGCTATGTGCAAAATAGAGTGTTAGTAGTTAAGCCTCATAACAAGACCCCATATGAACTTTTTCATGGTAGAACACCAAATTTAAGTTTTATGAGACTATTTGGGTGTCCTGTTACCATTCTCAATACCATAGATCACTTAGGCAAATTTGATGGTAAGGCTGATGAAGGTTTCTTTGTTGGATACTCTTTGAATAGTAAAGCCTTTAGAGTATTCAATAGTAGAACAAAGATAGTGGAAAAAAACTTGCATATTAGGTTTAGTAAGAGTACACCTAATGTTATAGGTAGTGGATCAGATTGGCTATTTGATATTGATGCACTAACAAGAACAATGAATTATGAGCCAATTGTTGCAGGTACACAATATAATGGTGCATGTACAAAAGCAAGTGATAATGCAGGTCAAGCTAGAAAGGAGACATAACCTGTCAAAAATTAGATTTTGCTACCATTATGGACTACTGATCCACCTTTTTCCTAAGATCCAAAGAGTTCTCATGATGATGATGGATCCATACCTTCAAGTGATGGTGAAAAGAAAGTTGATGAAGATACAAAAAAAGAAAGTGAATGTAATGATCAAGAGAAGGAAGATAATGTTAACAGCACTAACAATGTTAATGCTGCTGGCATAAATGAAGTTAATGTTGTTGGTGGAAAAACAAGCATTGAACTTCCATTTGATCCAAAAATGCCTGCTTTGGAAGACTATAACATATTTGACTTCTCAAATGATGATAAAGATGTTGGTGCAGAGGCTAACATGAACAATTTGGATACAACAATCCAAGTCAGTCCTATTCCAACCACAAGAATTCATAAAGATCATCCTCTTGATCAAGTGATTGGAGATTTGCAATTAGCTACACAAACAAGAAAGAAGTCAAAGAATTTGGAGGAACATGGGTTTGTTAGTACTATTCAACAAAGAACAAACCATAAAGACCTTCAAAACTGCTTGTTTGCTTGCTTTTTATCACAAGAAGAACCCAAAAAGGTAATTCATGCATTGAAGGATCCAAGCTGGATAGAGGCTATGCAGGAAGAACTTCTACAGTTCAAGTTACAAGAAGTTTGGACTTTAGTGGATTTACCAAATAGAAAAACGGCTATAGGCTCTAAATGTGTTTTCAGGAATAAAAAGGATGAAAAAGGAATTGTGATAAGAAATAAAGCAAGATTGGTTACTCAAGGGTACACACAAGAAGAAGGGATTGACTATGATGAAGTCTTTGCCCCTATTGTAAGAATTGAAGCAATTAGACTATTTTTAGCTTATGCATCATTTAAAGGTTTTGTGGTGTATCAAATGGATGTAAAAAATGCTTTTCGCTATGGGAAGATTAAAGAAGAGGTGTATATATGTCAACCACCAGGATTTGAAGATCTAGAATTTCCTGATAGAGTATACAAGGTTGAAAAAGCACTGTATGGACTACATCAAGCTCCTAGAGCTTGGTATGAAACCTAGTCAACATATCTGTTGGACAATGAGTTTCAAAGAGGGAAAATTGAAAAGACCTTATTCATCAAAAGGCACAAAGGTGGTATTTTACTAGTTCAAGTTTATGTGGATGATATTATCTTTGGTTCAACAAAGAAGGAGCCATGCCTTGCATTTGAGAAGTTGATGCATGAGAAATTTCAGATGGGCTCTATGGGAGAACACACATTCTTCTTGGGATTACAAGTAAAGCAGAAGAAGGATGGCATATTTATTAGTCAAGATAAATATGTTGATGAAATTTTAAAGAAATTTGGGTTTACAGAAGTCAAGACTGCAAAATGGAAACTCAAAAGCATTTTCTTAAAGATGAAGATAATGAAGAAGTGGATGTTCATATGTATAGGTCAATGATTGGTTCATTGATGTACCTTACATCTTCAAGAACTGACATCATGTTTGAAGTGTGTGCTTGTGCTAGATACCAAGTCAATCTAAAGGTTTCACATCTTCATGATGTGAAAAGGATTTTTAGGTACTTAAAAGGTCAACCAAAATTGGGCCTTTGGTATCCAAAAGATTCTCCTTTTGATTTGGTAGCATACACTAATAGTGATTATGCTGGAGCAAGCTTGGATAGGAAGTCTACAACATGAGGTTGTTAATTTCTTGGAAGTAGATTAATATCATGGCAGTGCAAGAAACAGACAGTGGTTGCAAATTCCACAACAAAAGCTGAATATGTGGCTGCTTCAAGTTGCTATGGACAAGTGCTTTGGATTCAGAATCAACTACTTGATTACGGGTACAATTTTATGCATACCAAGATCTTTATCGACAATAACAGTACTATTCGCATACTTAAAAATCCTGTTTTTCATTAAAAAACAAAGCATATAGAGACCAGACATCATTTTATTGGAGATTGCAATGAAAAGAAATTGATTCAAATGGTCAAAATCCATACTAACAAGAATGTTGCAGATTTGCTTACAAAAGCTTTTGATGTAAGTAGATTTCAATATTTGATTGTTAGTATTGGAATGATGAATCTTTAAAGTCTTTTATCTCTTTATGTTTATGTAGAGTTTTGTATGAATTAGTATTGTTATTCATGTCATTAAAAGTTTTTGATGTTATGTATAATTAGTACTGCTTGTTATACTTAATACTGCTGAGTTTCTACTGTTAGGTGTACTTAATTCTATTAGGTATAATTAATACAGTGATAAAAATTGCTATGGCTTGTGTTTTCTTGATTTTTGGACTAACATTTTGCAGCAAAAGCAAAGAAAAGTGTTAGATTGATGATGGAAAAGCTGTTTGGAATGGAATTGGAGTTAATACTGGTGACTCAAAGTTAATGCTGCTAGGCATAACTTACTACTGCTGGGTGAAAGTTAATGTGTTGAGGGTATTCTTCATAAATACTTCGATTAAGGGTTTCAATCGATGCTTTAATCAATTTCACTCTTTCAAATACTCTCTAACTACAAACCCTAACTGAATTTTATGATCCATTATCAAAACCCAACACAAATGACGACCCTAAAGTTTGTAGACACTCATAATATGGTTACGTTTTTAGATAAACCCGCAGAGTGTGATGGGTTTGAACAAATTGTGGATTTTCTGAATGCAAACCCTATAAAGTATGCACTAACCGTTAATCCTACGATATATATTTCGTGCATTGAACAATTCTGGTCTACTATCAAGGCCAAAACTATTAATGGGGACGTTCAGTTACATGCCCTAGTTGATGGTAAGAAGATAATTGTCACTGAATCTTTTGTTAGAAGAGATCTTCAACTAGCAGATGAGGAAGGTATTGATTGTTTACCAAACTTTACCATTTTTGAAGAACTTACAAGGATGGGGTATGAGAAGATTTCACAAAAACACACTTTCTATAAACCATTCTTTTCCCCAAAATGGAAATTTCTAATTCATACTATTCTACAATGTCTAAGTCCAAAGACTACTGCATGGAATGAGTTTAGTAGTACTATGGTATCTGTCATTATCTATTTATCAACAAACCAAAAGTTTAACTTTTCAAAATACAATTTTGAAAGTATGGTTAGAAACTTGGATAATTTGTCTGGGAAGTTTTTGATGTGTCCAAGGTTTGTATAAGTGTTTTTGGATCAACAACTTGAAGGATGGCCAACTCATAAGAAGATATATATTGCACCCTCTCATACTAAGAAGATCTTTAGAAATATGAGAAGGGTAGTCAAAGGTTTTTCTGGTAAAGTAACACCTTTATTTCCAACAATGGTGGTACAAAACCAATCTAAATTGGGTGAAGGTTCAGCAAGCCACTGTTCCAGCAACCACACCACCATTATTCAACTACCTACTCAACCTCAAAAGACACAAAAACCTAGGAAGCCTAAGAGAAAGGACACTCAGGTACCTCAGCCTAGTAATCCTAGTGAACATGTTGCAGATGAGGCTATCCATAAGGAGTTGGGTGACAGTTTGGTGAGGACTGCCACTACTGCTTCTAGCTTAGAAGCAGAGCAGGACAGTGGTAACATAACTAAGACCCGATCCAAGATAATAGCTAATAAATCTAGTTCCCTAGGAACTACTTCAAGTGGTGGTCCCAGGTGCCAAGAAACCATGGGGGATACTACTGCTCGAACTAGGTTTGAGAGTGTATCTAAACATTCTAATGATTCACTGCTCGCAAGAAGTAACACACTTCGAAGTGATAAGGATAGACTTAAACTTAATGAATTGATTGAACTATGTACCACTTTACAAAAGAAGGTTCTTGATTTGGAGAAGACAAAGACCGCTTAAGATAATGAGATTGATAGTTTGAAAAGGAGGGTCAAGAAGCTTGAAAAGAAAGATAGGTCAAGAACTCATATGCTAAAGAGATTATACAAAGTTGGTTTAACAACCAGGGTAGAATCCTCTAGAGATTAAGAAAGTTTGGGTGAGGATGCATCCAAACATAGGAGGAGGATTAATGTTATTGATACAGATGAAGACATTACCCTGGTTAATGTTCAAGATGGTGCTGATAATGAGATGTTTGATGTTAATGCTTTAAATAGTGAAGAGGTATTTGTTGCTTGGGTCTATCTGAAATTGTTGTTAAGGATGTAGTTGATGTGCTCAAGTTAGTACTGCCTGCTCAACAGTTGTTACAATAACTACTGAAGAACTAACTTTGGCTCAAGTACTTAAAGCATTAAAAACTTCAAGACCCAAGGTAAAAGGTGTTGTTATACAAGAGCTGGGTGAGTCTATAATAACAAAATCTTCACAACTATCTTCACAACAATCACAAGACAAGGGTAAAGGAATAATGGATAGAAGGAAACTGTGAAGGGACTATGAAAAAGTAATATCTAAAGCAGGCTTGATGAAGATAAATGTTAAAGATTACAAAGCTGAATTGTATAAGGAAAGAAGACTTGCTAAGTGGGAAAGCTAAAAAAGGACACAAAAAGCCAATATTACCTTGATTGAAACATGTGATGATATTCAAGCAAAGATTAATGATGATCATCAGTTGGCTGAAAGAATGCAAGCACAAGAACAAGAAGAGGTGTCTGATGCAGAAAAGACTACATTATTTCAACAACTCTTAGAGAAAAGAAGAAAGCACTTTGCAGCTAAAAGAGCAAAAGAGAGAAGAAACAAACCACCAACAAAAGCTCAAC
Organism: Tanacetum coccineum; assembly: GCA_026074375.1. Classification (NCBI taxonomy): domain Eukaryota; kingdom Viridiplantae; phylum Streptophyta; class Magnoliopsida; order Asterales; family Asteraceae; genus Tanacetum; species Tanacetum coccineum. Next base: position 10,107 of record BQNB010129712.1, on the reverse strand, counting down.
AGAGACAAATAATGTGTACTTACCTAAAGGAACATGGAAGGATACAAGATCAAGATTTGAATTCAAAGGGTTTTGATTATATCCAAGGATGTTTGATAGAGCATTCAAGGGGAAATACATTTAAAAGAATTTAGAGCATGTTGGTGACGAGAAGAAAAGAGGCAGGAGAGAGTGTACAAGAGAGTTCAAAGAAGCAAAAGGTAGATGATGACAAAGAAACAGCAAAGCTTAAACAGTGTTTGGAAATCATTCCAGATGAAGAAGAGGTAACAATTGATGTTATACCTTTAGCTGTTAAGTCTCCAAGTATTGTTGGCTGGAAGATTCATAAAGAAGGAAGAAAAAGCTATTATCAAATAATGAGAGCTGATGGAAAGTCTCAAATGTACATGATCTTTAGTCATATGCTTAAAAGTTTTAGCAGGGAAGATTTAGAAGATTTGTACAAGTTGGTAAAAGCTAAATATAAGTCAACAAGACCAGTGGAAGACTTGGATTTGTTATAATGGGGAGATTTGAAGACAATGTTTGAACCACGTGTAGAAGATACAGTATGGAGGAATCAACAAGACTACAAAGTGTTGGATTGGAAGCTATATGACTCTTGTGGAGTACATTCCTTCAGGATGCAACATGTGCACATTCATATGTTGGTAGAGAAGAAGTATCCTCTTATACCATCTACACTTACAATGATGTTGGAAAAGAAGCTTCAAATTGATTATGAAAGTGAAATGGCTTTTCAGCTTCTTAAATCCATCGTGAAACAGCTTAAGAAGTAAAGAAGTGTTTGGAAGCATCCTCCTGGTGTTTATGAAGCTTTAAATGAAGAAACTTGATGATTTTGAAGAAGAATATCAAGTTTAGGGGAGGATTGTTGGGATTAAAAGCCTTCTTGATGCTGTTGAAATTACTGCTGCTCAAGTTTATGTTAATACTGCTCTGATGAAGTTAGTGCTGCTCATGAACTTCAAAGAAAATATACTAAGTAGTTACTACTGCTGGTACAAAAGTTAATGCTGCTAGTGAAAGTTACTACTGCTAGTACAAAGAAGTTAATGCTGCTGAAGAGTTACTACTGCTCAAGAAAATATTCTAAATAGTTAGTACTGCTAGTGTAAGTTAGTATTGTTTGTTAGTATTGCTTACTTGATATGTATTAGTTATTTATAGAAAAGATTTTAGATACTTAGGAAAGTATTGTAAGCCGAGTAGGACTCCTTGGTGTATAAAAGGAGGTCATAGGGCATAGAGATTGATGTACCAAACCCAAAATCAATCTTAGTCGTATAATTCGTAGTTTCAAGGTCTTTGTAACCCTAATACTTTGAGAGTATTCATATTATTATAATATTGGAGCTTATTTGTTGAATTGTATGTTCATTGATTTACTGTTTCATTGATAATTCTTCTCAATAATAAAGATTAGATTCCGCATAATCTTTAATACATTCAAACAAAGTTTCTACTATAGTTGTTAGATTTATCTAATATAACTAAACTTTAAACAAGCATAAGGAAATCGATCTATTAAAGTGGGATCTAACAACGGCCTCATTCACGATGCCGCTCCCGAGACCTCGTTTACGGTGAATGGTAAAACATACAACATAGAATATTACCTAGCAGACGGTATTTCTCCAACTTGGTCCACATATGTCAAATTGAAACGCCCCACAACGACTCGAATAAAAAAAATTACCAATACCCAAAAACCAACGCGCCCAAAATATAAGTGCGGCGCACTTGGGGTTTAAATGTATTTTCATTAGTCTAAATGTCATCAATTATTATATAACACAAACAAAATAATTTAGGTTAAAGTTGAAAAAAAATAACTTCAAAAGTCAATAGTGAAATTTATTAAGGGGCGCAGAGAATACATTTTTTGCATAAAATATATTTCATCTCTAATTTTCTTACCAACACCCATTGTGTGTATGAGTTTTTGTGAAAAAAAAAACAAATAAAACGAGATAATGGCTTAAGAATTGATAATGGAAAATAAGTGTACTACATGCAACCAACCATAAAAATTAACTGGCAGTTAATGAAAAATCACTAAGGGAACTGTGAACTTCATTTTTTAATCTTCTCAACCGATGGCTCGGCTCGGCTCGGCGTTTGACCAGTTCCGGCTCGAGCCACAACTACACAATACACCCAAGTCATCCTCCTTCTTTCAACCTATCTCCTAACCAGCGAGTTTACTACTGTACCGGCTCTAAATCTTCATTTCAACAAATGTTATATAATATAATAATGTGTACAAGTTACTACATGATAATCAATTTCCTATTGTTGGTTTTGTCCTTCGTCATTTCTGTATTGTTTTGTTGCACTAATAAAGGCATGTTTTGGTTTATCTCATGTGCTTCTAGATCTTGTTAGGCAATGTTTTTTCGGGTGATCTTCTAAGTTGGTGTTATGCTGTATATAGCTTTTAGCTTTTTGCTAGCTTCAAATAAAAGTCACATGATCGTAATAATATATACTTCTTAGTTAGCTTTTCTATTAAAAAATGTCTAAATAGTAGGGATAGTTGGTGTTGTAGGTAGTATTAATTTAGGGAGGTGATTTGTACACACATTTTTTTGTCATACACCACAAAACATGCATTGGGATGTTGTACTGTGTACATTACTGTGCATCATTAGTTGTACTTTTGTGGTGTATGGCAAAAAAAAAGTGTGTACAAATCACCTCCCATTATTTTAGTGAAGTCGTTGCTTGAGTTTTAAGTAATTGATCACAAATGTTGGCTTATATAAGGATAGGGGTTAGTTATTAAGACCCCCAAAAGTGTTGCAAATACCCCCTTTAAAATTTTAATTTTTTAAAAATTTTTATTTTTATTTTTATAATTTTGTTTGTATTATAAAACTATGAAATAAAAAAAACGGAACGGAAAATATAATGTTTGATAAGTCAAAAGCAGTAAAACATGAATAATACGGAGCATGAAGCTGTCTTATCCTGTTAATAAAATAGGTAAAATTGCCCGAAACAAAGGCGGAATAGAAAAAAAAAAAAAAGTTTTATAAGTCAAAAAATTTAAAATGTGAAAAATATGAAACGAAAAAACATGAAAAACTGTTTTGTTCTTTCAATACAGCGAGTATTTAGGAGGGTTATTTGTGGTAGGAGGTAGTAATATCATGACCCTGATAGGGGTTACTTATTTGTGGTGGGGCTATATGAGCTAGTTGATGTGTCGAGTGATTGAAAGTGTAAGAAGGTTAGAGGGAAGGAGAGAGCATTTATACTTAATATTACTAAATTATATGATTTTCTATTTATGGTAAAAGACAGTGTACCTAATCTTTATTGTATCACTTATTGAGATATTTGGCTTCCACACAAGGCAAATAATCTCAGTGGGGAAAATACAACCACAAACTCCTTGTGGTCCCTAACCAAATAATCAATACTTAAAAGTGTTTGGGGATCGATGAAGTATATTTAGGGATCGATGATAAAAAAAAACTTATTTAGTCAATAGTAGACACTTATTGCTCATGTCCATCGTATACCTTACATTGCAATAGTAGACACTTATTTAGGGATCGATGAAGTATATCATTACAAGTCAACACCTTTATCCACATCAATTGCTCATGTCCATCGTATACCTTACATTGTTCTATTTTTGGTGACTAATCCATAATCTTCTTACGGCAATTTATATTAAAACAATGCAAATAACTAGTAAAAGGATAGTGTGGGGTGTTTGGTTAATCTCACATGCGGGCTTGCGAGATTAATCTATTTCAGCATATTTCGAGGTTATTTCGAGACTTACGGGCTATTATAAGTTTATTATAATTTAGTAGACTTGTATAAATTTATAAGTCTTAAAATAAATCATAATATTTAGAGTTATGAAATAAAAGTCTGTTAGTGTGAATATTACGATATTTAATCTATACAGTCTTTTTATGTTTTGGTGACGACAAACATGTAACTTGTAAAACATTACGTAAAGTACGCAAGTTAATTACTCGTATACATAAATCATCAACACAAACATTCATCAACTCCTCTCGACGTATCAAGTATAAGTATGCTTCAACACACAGAGATCTCGACATCCTAATCAACCACAAGCAAGCATACATTCATCAGAACAAGTTGCTCATATTCATCAACTTCTCTCAACGTCCGATACTCTTACACATATGGTCTTCATTAATTGGATCAGGTCAAGCAAACAGACAAGCCCATTGGGGGGACAATAGTGGCTGGCCCATTAAGGTTCATCAAGGCTTTTAGAAGCTTCTAGAAAATGAAGAGAAAATAATAAATTCGAATTTTGAATTTAGGTGCATGCTATTATCTAATGCATCCTTTTACCCATTCGTTAGCTCACCCTTTTACTCATTCACCCTATTACCTATTGGGTGGTTCACCTTTTTATCCATGCCATGATTTTTCGATATAAACCAAGCTCTCCTCCCCCTAGCTAACAAAACTCATAACTCACTTTCACACATATAGAAGTTTTTCTTTCTTGAATTTCAATCATGTTTCTAGCATAAGATTTGATTCATGGTTGCATTCTAGATTAGTTCCACTAGTACCAAGAGGTATATAGTGATGTATATGATGCCTCTACATGAAAGTGATCTCCTTTGACTACTTGATTATCATGTAGTAGATCGGGTCACATAGAGGTGATATCATCTAATCACTTAGTGTTATAGAGTAGTTAGTTCATTCGTAACATTTATTACATATATATCGAGTTCATGTCTTTCAAACTTGTGTAGTTGTTAGATCCGACAAGTGTGTAAGTTCGGAATAGTTGTGTGTAATTTGGTTAGTATTTAAGACTTAAAATACGTTAGTAGTGTGGTAGATTGGTTCTAACTAAGATTAAAACTCGACATCTAGCTTAGGTGTTGTTTGTTTATTAAGAGGTTCTAAATTTGAATCTGATTCGCACATCTGAATCTGAATATTCGGTAGAAAAGTCTGAATCTGATTTTCATCTTGATCTGAATAAGTGGTTGAGAAATCTGAATCTGAATGAAATAAATCTTTTTGTTTCGGTAAAAATGTCTAGATGTGTTTAACTATAGTTGTTACAGTTTATGTATAAAACGATTGCATTCGTACACAAAATAAACTTCATTAAATAAAAAAACAAATTTTATAATATAATCAATTTAAAGTTTGAATAGAACTTCTTAAAACGATTAACTAAATGAGCCGCGTTAGAATTGAGATGTATGAGTCCGAAACCGTACCCTTAAATTTGAACAAAATATGAGTTGACACATATCTTATACACTCTTTATCAAACAAAACATATGCAATGATTCTATTTAATATTTTTAATATAAAAGACAAAAGTGAAACAAGAAAAAAAATGAAAAAAAAATCATAACAAAGTAGAAAAAATAAAAAAAATAAAAAGATAAAAAAAGACATTAAGAGGTTTATGCCTCTTAATAATCAGAAAAATACAAACGCTCCTAACACTGCTTACCTCTTACTGCCTCTGAATGACTTGAAAAAAACAAACAGTCTTAATGACCCAAATGTCTGACCGTGTCTGAATGAGTCAGATTAAGATGCTGTTAGGAGGCATTTCTAAAAAAACAAACACCACCTTAGTGTCAAAAAATAATGTAAGCGATGTGGTTTATGTGTTTAGGCCTTAAAACACAAGGTTTGTTATGTTAGGTCACAAAACATAACGGGTTTGATTGTACCCAAAGAAGAACTCGACATTTAGCTTAGTGTCGAAAAATTATGTAAGCGATGATGTAAGGTTTTCTTTGTCGTAAAGGGAGCTTGTTGATTAGTGAAGTAACTCTCGAGTTGGGTACTCGAGGAGAGGAGTAGGGAGAAGAGGAGCTTCGTGACCGAATCACTATAAATCACAGTGTCCGGTTTGCATTCTCTTTTACCTTTCGCTTTACATATTTATTTACATTTATCGCCTTACTTTTACATTTGCATTGTGCTCTTGATTGTGTGGAACGTTATGTCTATTGTGTTAATCATGATTGTGTAGTACTTTGAAGTCAGTATTGTGTTATTATAAATCTATTATTGACACTTATCATATTGCGTTTAACTTTATTGGTGATTTGATACGAAAGATTTAAAGCTTTTAAACGAAAATGTATTCACCCCCCTCTATGTATTTCACATTTGGTATCAAGAGTCAGGCCGCTCTAATTTTCAAAATAAATGGTTTTTAAAATAAAGTACGATCCATGTATCAAATTACCCATGAACGGTGATAAAATATGAAAAGTGTTTCGTTGTCTCACTTGAAGTAGTTTTGTTGATTAAATATACCTTGTATACTAGCTTGAAGGAAGGTCATCTTGAAAGAGTATGTAGGTGTTGATATATATCTTTTGCACAAATTATGTAAAAACACGATTTTAAAAGGAGAGTTTGAAATAACTCCTAACGTTGTCAAAAACATTTTCGTAAATGTTTCGCTAAGTTCTAAAAGTAGAAATGACGTCTAAAACACGCGTTTTATGTACGACAACAAGTCTTTTAAGTCTTACATCTCTTTGTTAAGTCACCAAATGATTTGGGACAAAAAACATGTTTCTGAGTACAGCAGCATGTCCCTTAATTGTCACGGACGGTCCCTAATATATACGGGACCGTCTGTCTGTCTCGTCAGAATTTGGTCAACTTTGAAAATTCATAAAAAAATCAACCGTAAGTCCGTAGGAGTTGTATCACCCGCCATTTTTAAAGGTAATTGAGTCTACTTTCATATTAAAATACTTCCAAATCTTAAATCCAAACTAAAGTAAGTCAGAAATGCAAAATACTACATAGTGTTCAAAACGTTAAGTTTCGTTTTAACGTAAAACTTGTATTTTACATTTTTC
>BQNB010129710.1:0-14238 GCA_026074375.1 Tanacetum coccineum | reverse complement strand
TTTTTCAAACTAGATTTAACTTTCCTAGGGTGGGCTTCTACTTTATTCTTCAGAGTACTACTTGGTGTTTGCTAAATCTTATCATTCTTTGTATTGCCTGAAGGCTGTGATCTGCTAGCACTTGTAGACTGTTTTACTCCTGTAGAAGACAACATAGGTTTGTTAGGAGCTAGGTTTGAGGTATGGCTATTTTTATGTTTCTTGAGGATGTGATGGGCTCAGTGAATCTAACTCTTTTGACTTTGTTTATCAGGGTCATAGCCACTAATTGTTCTCCAGAACTGTTGATACTAGGACATGTTTTACTGATTTTTGAAAGCATCTCCTGAATTAGTTTAGTATACTTACAGGCAGATTCTAAGAGTGGATCTAAGGGATAATTAGCTTTAATATGATCGACTAGATCCCTAAGAACCATGGCTTCTTCCTGAGAATGCTTAAGAGGACAGCTCCCTAAAACAAGCTTTTGTATGTTCAAAACCCCACGAACCCTCAGTGATAGCTGTGGGTGTGGTCCTTTCTTTGACTACCACATCAAAGTTAACAAGATGGTGTTTAAGTTTCTTTAAACTCGTGTTAACCATGCTGACTTTAGGAAGTTCTTTTGGAACCTCAACATTGGTGGGTCTAATAGAAAGTGTGGGTTCTGAAGAATTTATAGAATTCTAAGACCAAAAGGCTTGTTCAGCAGATAATTTAGTTTGTGGAACAAATCATGTTGGAAAATCTTTATAAAGTTAGTTAAGAGCAACATAATCTATTGGTGTGGTATCAACTTGCTTTTTCTTTTCTAACATCATATTATCCTTATGTTTTAAAAGCATTTTGGAACGACTCTCTTCAGCAAGTGCTAAGGTCTCTTCTGAGCCAGGAATCATAATAGGATTAGTTTGAACAATAATATCACCAACATGTAGCTTTGGTTTCGACTACTGAGCTTTCTGCAGATAGAAGGGATTTTGAAAACCTAGAGCTTGTTTAGTGGTATTATCAAAAACTAAGGTTTTTAGCAACATGTGCAACAGGTTTATGCAGATTGATCTCTTTTAAAAAACAATATTATCTAGTTGTATTGATCTGCTTTCGAGAGCTATTTTCTATCAATGTTACTAGATTCTTTTCTTAAAATCATTTTTTAGAAGAGTTAACCGTTTGTAATAAAGGATTCTTTTTCTTTTAAATGTTCTGAATGAGTTTGTTTAAGTAGATCAATCTATCTGACTGTGACTTGTGTCTAAAAACGTTATATCGTTAGTCCTTAAGTCAAACATTTGGTCCTTCTTTCAAAACTTTAACTTGTTCTAATATCTTTCAAGCTCAGAAGTTAATGTATCATTGACACTTTATTTTCCAGATTAGTCTTGGTACAATTAGCTACTTGGGTTTTAAGATGTTCAATCACATATAATATCAAATCATCTTGTTGTACAGAAAGTTAGACTTCTGAACAGTTGCTTGTTGTGATTCAATCACATACTGAGAATAAGGAATGATATTGCTATCACTGGTTATTTTCAGTCTCTGAATGATTCACAACATTCCACTGTTGAGAAGACGGCATCACCTATACAGCTTGATTTACCACATCATTATTCATATTATCATGATTGCGTACCTCCGCAAGAGCATCTGAACCATAATGAGATAAATTCGCCATGAGAGCAACTTTGGCAGAGTTGAGTTCATCACAATCAAAGTCATATGCATCCAAATCATCAGCTTGATAAGCAGCATTGTGAGTAATGACAGTCTGTGTTCTTTGACCTTTAGGAATATCTAGATCTGCCAAAAAAGCTAGTTCCTCCTCATTTAGAATGTGACCATGTGCTTGAGCTTGTACCAGCAACACTTTCTCCTTAAACCACAAATCATCCCTTTTTCTCTTTGGTTTGGTGCACTGTCTGGACATGTGACCTTCCCCTTTGCAGTTGTAGCAAATAACCGTCCTCTGTTTTCCAGAATTGCTTCCACTTGCTCCTGGAGTGTAAGTCCTTGAAGTACCCGCAGCAAAAGAAGTTTGTCTCCCCTGAATTGGTTGTAGTGTCACTCTTCCATTATTGATGGTAGCTTGTTGCCTAGGGTTAGACGAGTTTCTCAGCTGATTATTGGTAGTGGGATAATGGGAGGTGACAACTGCAGTCAAAAACGACATCATGTGATTGATGGCATCATCACCTTTCTGGAACACTAGAACAATTAGACCAGAGTCTTGTTGGGAAAATTCAGATTGTTGGTTAATTTGGGGAGGATATTCTAATTGAGGAATGGATGATGATGGAGAATAAATGTTGTGGTGAATTGATGATTGAAAATCATTGGATGGGTAAGTTACTAAAAGAGGTGTTGATGATTGATGAGTTGAGTATTGTTGAGACTGATAAGGTGAACCATACTGTGGAGATGGATATGTTGAAGCTGGTGGTTGAAGTTGAGTGTTTTGGTAAGTGTGTTGATGAGTTTGATAAGGTGACTGTGTTATTTGGTGAGATGCAACTAAAGCAAGAGGATCGGAGTTACGTTCATGCATCAAACAAACTTCATTTGCATGCCGTTTATGTTGCTCCAAGTAAGCATGAAGCTGATCAACATTGGTAGTATGCAAGTCTTTGACCAACTTAACATCAGTAACAAATTTGCTCCATTCATCAGGAAGTGTGTTCAGAAACTTGGTATTAACTTGAAATTGCTCCAGTGGCATCTTGTAGATGTTCATATCATTGAGTAGCAATGTGAATCTTAAGTAGTACTCATGTAACGACTCTCCTTTCTTGTAAGTAAACTTATCAAATTCATCGTACAACTTACACTCTCGTTCTTGCTTTGTTAACGACGTTCCTTGCATGAGCAGTTTAATCTTCTCCCAAAGATCCTTGGCTACACGATGTTGACTCACAAGAGCATAAATTTCTGTTGGAAGGCCTTGGAGAATGATATTAATTGCTTTGATGTCACAATCAGCTTGAATGGCTTCTGCAGGGGTGAGCTCAGTATATTCCTTAAGTCTTGTTACACCATCCACTGTGATTGATGGCCAGACGAGTGGACCTTTCTCAACGGAAGCAAGGATCATTCTACCATGTGGTCTATTCATCATATAAAGTTCCATTCTGCTTTTCCATGAATCATACAAATGTTTTTCAAGCATCGGTGGTTTATTGTCACCACCCGAGAGAAGTGATTTATCAGCAAGAGTCGTCATTGATAACGTGGTATCAAAAAGATTACTAATTGATCGATCGGTGGTAGAAAGAAATTGTGTTTGAATATGTAGTTGTTGAGTCTTGAAATAATTCTTGAAACTACACGGGATTTTACAATTCTCGACAAAACCGGGAAAACAAGTTAATGTTTCACGGGATTTTACAAGTCAAAGAAATAACCGTATAATTTAGAAATTTGAGTTGATAGGTTTTAACTAGTTTGGTTTTCACTGGTTCTTATCTATTTCAGGTTAAACAAACCAAAAACTAGTTCGGTTCCACTGGTTTTCGGTTCCCTAGTTCAGTTCCAACACAAATAAACTAGTTTCGGTTCCACTGGTTCGGAATCACAAGTTCGGTTCCAACTAGGATCACAACTCATTCGGGTCAACAAAGCAACTCGTTCAGTTCCAACTGAGATCAACATAGTTCGGATCCAACTAAATCAACTAGTTCGGAATTCGAACCTGAAGAAAACTCGTTCCGTTTACCAACTGATATCAACCGATCGACAATAAAGTTTCATTTTTAAAGTAAAGATGTTTTATTTTAGGATTTTAAAATTTAGGATTGTTTAAAGTTCCTACTAAATCAACAATTCGGTTCTAACTGAAGAAAACTCGTTAGAATTCCAACAGAGATCAACTCGTTCGATTCCTACTGAGATCCACTCATTCCGGTTAAAACTAAAACAACTGATCGGCATTCCAAACTAAAGCAACTCGTTCCGATCCGAACTACAATCAACTCGTTCGTTCCAACTAAAACAACTTGGTACGGTTCCAACTAAAACACTCGACTGTTAAAACTAAAACAACTGGTTTCGGTTCCGAACTAAAGCTACGTGTTCGTTTCCAACTACAAGCAAACTCGTTCGGATCGTCACTAAAGTCAACTCGTTTCAATAAACCTGGAACAAGTTTTGATTCTTATATAATCGCACCAATTTCTTTCCAGTTGTCACAATTGAATCGTTATAAATCGCACAAGTTACCTACCAGGAGCTGTTTGATGCTGGCTTAAGCAGGATTTACCATCTTCATTGTGCACGAATTCACTTTGATGTTCTGGGCAAATCACAAGGAAAATGCGTAGGACTCTTCATATATATCTTTTAATTCACATTGGTGACTTAGGCAACAGAATTTGACAAGTGTCCTAATGAGATTTATGGATGATCTCTTTTGGCTCTAGACTCAATAGTGCAATTTGATTTTAGTGATCGGAGGCTGGAGCAGACTGCCACCTTTTCAATATCAACTAACTCGGAGTGAGAAAGTCGATAGAAATGCGTGTAATCTCCGTGAGAAATGAAACAAGAGTCTTTTGAGAGACCTTGAGTGGCTAGGGAGGGTTGTGCATAGCGTCACTAGTCGCAATGATATTCTTCAATTTTCAACAACTCTTAGTGTTTCACTGACGAGTTTTTATGTATTGACCCCCGACCCGTTTTCCTGCTAAGTTTAAGAGAGGTGCTTCTTTTCTTTAACCCCCTTTATCCTTCCTTGCATTTCTATTTTCATTCTTCAACCCCTTCAATGCTTTTATTACTAACACCTTGTTAGGTTTGTTCTAATATTACTCCCATCTCAGTCGGCAATTATTTCCTTTTTTCTCACTTTTTCCTTCTTTTATCATACCTAAGGACTTTCTACAACTAACTATGGATATCCCTGGGATAGATCCCTCCGTTCTGGCTAGGATCATGGGATTTGGAGATACATATGCCTAACCCCTATATCTCCAAAAATTAAGAACATGTCGTCTTTTAAGTAGTATTTTCATCATAATCCTTTCTAAAAACATTAAAAATTTCAATCAAAGTGTTTGATATAAATATCAAAAGATTTACACTTTGAAAGTTTTTCATCGTCACTAAAAGCTCCCCCTTAACATGTGCATCGTAGTCGTAGTACATGCTAAGTGTGGAGTGCATTGAATCTATTTTATATGATCACATTTTGATACAAGTTAGATTCATTTTAATCACATTTATTCCCCTTATCAAAATGTTAATCCCTTGATATTTTAGTGATATCAACTGTTAAACGTCCCCCCCCCCAGGTACAAAAATGTTACATAATACCATTAAAGTAACACTCTTAAATGCTCCCCCCTCAATTATGAGGTATATGATATATGTTGAGATACGGAAATTTGAATTTTAGATTTTGTGAAAAAGTCCTTGAAACACGACTTCGAACACCCACATAACCTAAGTCATTTACTACTTATGTACATTCTCACTTGATTATTATATATCAAAGATTTGACCTGAATGATGAGAACAACAAATATGAAACCACTCAACTGGTCTGTTGTAGCACAAGCCGTAGGTCTCCTTCGTACAATCTCTCACTAACGAACTTTTCCAAGCTCCTCATTAACCTTCTTTCTTTCACGAGGTTGTTAATCTGATCTTTCTCTGTCCAAGCACTCTTCAGCGTTGCTTCAACTTTCTTTCCAAGTTATGAAAGTCTTTGCATCAAACTTTGAGTATGAACAGATTACAGATACAAATGTAACTTTAGCTTGTGTGGGTTGGTGTAAGTCAGGTGTTGATGTTTGTCTTATCTTCCCCCTAAACCATCAACTTTCTGGTAGAATTCAGAACTTTCTTGCAAGCCGGGTCAAGCAGTCTTAATAGTAAAAAGCCTAGATATCCAAAGCACACAAAATAACTCGAGAAACCGCAACAACCAAAGGCAATTAGGTCCCGATGTCCCGTATATTTCTCCATACATGATAGTGATGATATCAAATGTAAACACCAAAGTCAAATAAGTCCCGGATGTCTACCAATAATCCCTCTAAGAAGTTCAAATGATAACATTAAGTCAGCTAAGGTCCCAAATACACATTTCTTCCTATAGGATAGTGACTAACTAAAAGAATCAACATACCTATGTGTACCATCATTTATCAAATATACTACTCATCTTAAGAATAAGCTTATGTATATAACAGTTTAAAAGGAAGCCTTTTATTAAATCATTAACCCATCTGTCATCACGCTTAGAATATAATCTTCTTACAAAACACTTCCCCCTAGTATCTTATAAGAGGCATTAACAAGAAGACACAAAATACTCTACCTCCACCATGTAGTTGAAATAGTGCACCCCGAAAGTAACAAGTTAAACACGTGATTTTTCTCTGCCGGTTAGACATTTGTCTTCCCGTAATGACCTAAAATGGTGAAAGGTATGAATTCTATCACGTTACTCATTATCTATCTTGTATAATCTATTCTTCCCCTTGCTAGTTATTCGATACCTCGCATCAGTAAAAACCAAGTATACGCACATTATACTAGATATCGTGTTCTAAGAATAGTATATAGCTTAAATCTTATTAATGTGATAATCAACTAAGTCTTAAATTGCAAATAAGTTTATAAAGTTTTAAACACATGACATCTAAAGCTTGTGTAGTTAAAATCCATTAACTCATCTTAAATTATGATCCGTCATTATTAAAAACTTTATCCGTTAATTCTGTGACTTATTTTGAAAGACCGTTTTAAAAGATTATTTGATGACGATTTCTCCCCCTCAAATAATGACCTGTTTTCTATTTAAAGAGTTGTTGTCATTGATTGAGTAGTCGAATTATCTTTGAAAAATCTTTTTGTGATTGTTGAAAACACTGATTCATTGTGAAGACAACTTGTTGCCAAAAAAATAAGATTTCTCTTATTTTAACACATAAGTGCACTGACACGTACACTTATGGAATATAGGAAGCACGTGTTGTGATGCAAAGTAATCACAAGCCTTTGCATGGTCATAAAGTAGACCATGCCCGAGAATGAATTCCCGTTGAGAGGTAAAGTTTTCTTTTTGAAGGAATACTTGCCTTTAAGATGATGACCGGGTTGCTATCTGAAATAATAGCAAGCCATTTGGCATGTTTTGAAAACATTTGAACTTCTGCTCGAACTTCATTTACAGCCTCGTATCATTATTAAATGACATTTCTAAGACCGTAAATGTTATCGATTTTCAGAAGACATGCCATTTTTACCTCTTTTTATATTTTCTCATTTTTTAATTTTTTCTTTGTTTTTTAAAGTTTTATATTTTTGTATTTTGTTTTTACAAAAATTTGAAAAAATGAAAAATCTTTTTAGTTTTTATGGTTTTAGAATATATACATATGATACAGGATATATGAATAGGTACCACTACTTATTCATCAACTTCATCTGCCAACTGTTTCAGAGTCTCCGGCGTAAAACTTCGCATTCCCAGCTTGTTGATCAGAAACTCAATTCTATTTCGGCCAAGAGCTTTAGTGAAGATGTCTGCCAGTTGATACTCCGTATTGACAAAGTAAAGTTCGATCACCCCATTCTCAACATGCTCCTTGATAAAGTGAAATCTGATGTCTATATGCTTGGATCTAGTTTTACTTTGTAGATCCACTTCAAAGTAATCACCATAACTTTGTCTGGTCGGGGTACGAGCTCTCATACTTCAAGTCGTTCAAACTCATTAAGTTCTTCTTGCATTGCTTCAATCGAGCAGGCTTGAGTCAAAGCATCTTTATACGTCTTGGGTTCAACAACAGTGAGGAAAGCATCATAGTAACAGAAAAGAGCTTGCTCATGTAATTAAAGCCGAGTGGAACCTGTCATGTTGTGGATTTCAACCAATTAGGTTTTCCAAGTGGATATCCTTAGTGTATTTGCTAATGTGTTTCAGTAAATTTGGTGATCAGGCTGTACAATTGTATGAATAAAATCCGATGATGAAGGTTGATCAGAAGGGATTTCTAGAATTGGAACACCAAAGTACGGCTCATTACCCATATGTGCAACTTTAATATCATGATTATCTTCTTCAACATCGTTCTGAATGATAGGAGGTTCGGTTTCGGGTGTTGTTTGAGAATTACTTGGAGATGGTGCATCTTTGTCAACTGTAGTTGATAAAGGTAAATCGGTTGAGTCAGCAAGAACTGGAGGCAATTAACTTTCAGGAGGCAACAACCGTTAGGAAGCTGGATGATCAACAACAAGAGTGAAGGATAGAGAAATTCAATCAAAATCAACGTTTGAAACAAGCATATCCCAGTCAGTTCGCGAAGGTGGTACAAACGGTGTTGAAGGATGAGGGTTTGGCACGAGTCCTGAACTGATTGTTGCAGGAGTCATTTCATGAAGTGCGGGTCCTGAACTAAACTGTGTTTTCATGAAGCCATCAACAGCAGCTCATCAAAGTCAACGTGAATGGTTTCAACTATTCGTCTGGTACGTCTGTTGTAAATCCGGAATGCTTTCTTTGTGGGTGCATAGCCAATGAAAATACCTATATCGGCCTTCGGTTGTAACTTGCCTAAGTTCTCGCTATCATTTGTTGGGTAGCAGAGTGCACCAAATACATGAAGATACGATAGGTCGGGAGGATTGTTGTGCAGAAGCTCGTATGGTGTTTTACCGTGTCAAATGCATATCATGGAACAATTTTGGGTATAACAGGTTGTGGTAACCGCTTCGGCCCATAGAAATAAAGGAGCTTTTGCATAAATTAACATAGTACGGGCTGCTTCAATTAGCGTACAATTTCGTCTTTCAACAACACCGTTTTGCTGTGGAGAGCAGGCAACAGATTTCATGAGAGATGCCAACATTCTCATAATATTCACGCAATGTTTGATTAACAAACTCAGTTCCATTATATGTTCTGATGCGTCAGATGGTTTCCTTAAGTCGTACTTGGATCATCTTCAAAAATTATAATAAAAGCTGCAGCTTCATCTTTGATCGCGCAGCATTTACCCCAGAAAATCCGCAGTAAATCGACCGACAATACAAGGAAGTTACTTCTTTCCATTGACTCCGCAACACGCATATGGTCAACACAGGATCCATGAGTAACAGATAGAGTTTTTCTTGATGTTGACCTCAGATTAGGTTTTGTGGGGTTTCTTCGTGCTCTTAGCCTAAAGCACATGCAGAAACACAAATGGTCCTTTTCCAAATTTGAGCTTACGTAGAGCCACGAACAAGACAAGTATTGCAAGATTATTAATAGCACCGAAATTTCCCAAATGAGAAGACGACGAGTGTCCATAACTAAGACTTTGGATTTAGAGGCCTAAGACAAGAGACATATTAGTAGAGGACTCATCATATCCCCAAGAGAAAGTGTATAAACATTGTCCCCTGATTTTCTAGTTACATAAAAACAACACCTTCTAGATTTACGAATGTAGCAGTGTGTTGACGAAACGCAAGCTTACAAGGTGTAATCAAAATCACAAAATTATCACCACAGATGAATAGATTATGCCCAAGTCCTTCAATGTAATAAACACTTGAAATTGTAAACATTACCCAACTGAAAGTCTCATAAACCCATAACTTGCAACATATCATATACCAGAATTTGAGACTGGACCCAATAATTTGCGCGTAGTTGGTGAGACCGAAGAGCTATCTCCGTGTCAATACGCTTGGAGCAGCCGGAAGTCCAAATACCAAGAGGACAATTTTGACTACCTGCATTCATCATAGATAAGATAGAACAATGGAAAACTATGGAATCCCCAAATGACTGGGACTGAATTGTTAGCAGTTACAGATTTAATTACCTGTGAATGTTTAACAGTAACACTACTTTTAGACTTTTTAATTAGTTTCCTTTAGGTAAACCAATGTGACTACAGTTTTAGGTGTTTTTATAATCTAGGAGCAAAGCTTTTCCTAATGGCACAACGTAATTTATGTGTAATCCCAAGATATAAGGGCACGCATTTCCCTACTATAAGTGAAGGTCCACCATAGGTAACCAGAATATCCAATTTTTGGTAAACACCTTTCTTGTGGTATCCAAACTTACTCTATTGAATTTTTCTTAACCGATCTAGATTGGCACGAGCCAATCACATTATTGTTAAAATCATGAACACAGGTAACAAATCATGCTATCATAAAGCATCCAACGATTACACTTAACATATTTAAGGTCAGAATTCGCATTAAGCTTGGAATGCTGCACAGGAGTAGTTCCTTTTGGTTCAACAACATGATCATTATTTTTCAAACTAGATTTAACTTTCCTAGGGTGGGCTTCTACTTTATACTTTAGAATACTACTTTGTGTTTGCTGAAATCTTATCTATCTTTGTATTCCTGAAGGCTGTGACTGCTAGCAACTAGTAGTACTGTTTTACACTTGTAGAAGACAATAATATGTTAGTTAGAAACTTAGGTGATGTAACGGCTGTTTTTGTGTTTCTTAAGGATTTGACAGGCTTAGTAAATCTAACGCTTTTGACTTTGTTAGAAACTAATTGTTCTCCAGAACTGTTGATACTAGGACAGGTTTTACTAATTTTAGAAAGCATCTCCTAAATTAGTTTAGTATACTTACATGCAGATACAAATTGGAACTAAAGGATAATTAGCTTTAATAATGACGACTAGATCCCTAAAACTCTGCGGCTTTCTTCCTGATAATGCTTAATATAGTAGATTGAGCTGTCCTAGTTAATTCAACAATTTGGTGGTAATTGGTTCCACATTACTTGAAGCAAACTCTGATCACTAAGGTGGTTTGAAATATTAAAATCAACTATGTCATTTCCTTAAGTTTCCTTAATTCATCCTTAAGTGCTGTTATTGCCAAAGCCTTTTCTGAAGACTAGCATTTAAATTAAGAAATTTCCGCAGACTTTATATTGACTTGATTAATTAAATCATCACATTGTTCTTTTGATCGAATACGTGCTGGTTTAATCGAGTCATAAAGTTGCTTATATGTCTGTTTCAAATGTCTCGTACTCAGCAATAAGCTTTGTCACCACTACTCCAATTCAATCACTAATGGTTTCATCCTTCGAAGTCCTAATTCTGATCTTATCCTTGTCTAATTTTTGACTAGAGATTTAAATTCTCTCTTTTAAATTCTTAATTACCGTGTCTTACACTGGGACTGAGCTTTCAATTCATTAATTCAAACAATTTGATCAAAACTTGGAACACTTTGATTTTGAAACAGAGTTTTTTCCCTTTGAAAAATTCATGTTTAAGTGAGTGTCACACTAAAGAGATGCAATGTTTTTCAAGAATGGTAAAACTTTTGAACAGTTTATCGTAAGTTTCCCTTTCAACAAAATTCGTTTGAAGCTTAGTCTTAAGTTTGAGACAATTTTGACATTCATGCACATTCACATAATCATTCTCCACGGAAGGATTAACAAGTAAGTTCACAATATCTTTGCTCATCACTTGTTCCAAGAGTCATTCATTTTCATTCAAAACTTGATTCATCTTAACTTCAAATGTTTTTGACTCAATAACTATGATTGTTCCACCGCTAGTTCTTACTTGAATAGAAGACATTTTGGACTTTAGAAAGTTCGTCAACCAAATGTTGGTTGAATGTGCTAAATAAGTCCTTTAGAGGTTGTACAAATGGAATTATTTCATCTCTAAAACAAGCTTTTGTATGTTCGAAACCCCATGAACCCTTAGTGATAGCTGTGGGTGTGGTCCTTTCTTTGACTACCACATCAAAGTTAGCAAAATGGTATTTAAGTTTTTTCAAACTCGTGTTAACCATGCTGACTTTAGGAAGTTCTTTTGGAACCTCAACACTGTGGGTCCTAATAGAAGTGTTGGTTCTGAATAATTCACAGAATTCTTAGACAAAAGGCTTGATCATCAGATAATTAAGTTTGAGGAACAAAACTGTGTCAAAAAAAAATCTTTGTTAAGAGTCAACATAATCTATCGTTTAGTTATTACCTTTCCTTTTCCTTTTCTAACATCATATTAATCCTTAAGTTTAAAAAGCAATGTTGTTTTTTGGAACGACACACTCTTAAGCAAGTGCTAAGGTCTCTTCTGAGTCAGGAATCATAATAGGATTAGTTTGAACAATAATATCACCAACATATAGCTTTGGTTTCGACTGTTGAGCTTTCTACAGATAGAAAGGATTTTGAAAACCTAGAGCTTGTTTAGTGGTACTATTATAGAAAAACTGAGGTTTCGTTAACATGTGAACAGTTTGCGCAGATTGATCTCTTTTAAAAACAATATTATCTAGATGTTTGATCTGCTTTTCCAAAGCTATTTCTCTATCAATGTTCCTAGATTCTTCTATCTTTCTAAACTACATTATTAGAAGAGTAATACCGTTTTTTAATAAAGAATCCTATCTTTAAATGTTTTAAAAGAGTTTGTTTAAGAAGATCAATCTCTACAGACTATGCGCATGTGTCTGAAGCGTTATCCTTACTCCTTAAGTCACCATTTTGTCCTTCTTTCAAAACTTTAACTTGTTCCCTATATCTTTCAAGCTCAGCAGTTAAGGTATCATTGACACTCTATTAACCCAGATTTTGGTCTTGTGTACAATTAGCTACTTGGGTATTTAAGTTGTTCAATCACCGATAATATAAAATCATCTTGTTGTGCAGAGGAGTTAGAATACCTTAACAGTTACTTGTTTTGGATTCAATCAATACTGAGAATAATGATTGAAAAATTGCAAACACACTGGTTATTTCATCTCAGAATGATTCACAACATTTCGACTATGTTGATAAGACGTCATCACCTGCACAGCT
This sequence comes from Tanacetum coccineum, assembly GCA_026074375.1. NCBI lineage: Eukaryota > Viridiplantae > Streptophyta > Magnoliopsida > Asterales > Asteraceae > Tanacetum > Tanacetum coccineum. The sequence continues at coordinate 1,456 of BQNB010129710.1, read as the reverse complement.
TGATTTACCACATGTATTATCATATTATCATGATTGTGTACCTCATCAAGAGCATCTGAACCATAATGAGATAAATTCGCCATGAGAGCAACTTTGGCAGAGTGAGTTGTCACAATAAGAAGTCCAATGCATCCAAACAAACTTAATAAGCAGCATTAAGAGTAATGATAGTCCTGTGTGCTTTGGACCTTCAAGAAGGAATATCTAGATCTGCCAAAAAGCTAGTTCCTCCTCATTTAGAATTTGACCATGTGCTTGAGCTTGTACCAGCAACACTTCTCCTTAAACCACGTATCATCCCTTTTTCTCTTTGGTTTGGTGCACTGTCTGGACATGTGGCCTTCCTTTTTACAGTTGTAGCAAATAACCGTCCTTTGTTTTCCAGAATTGCTTCCACTTGCTCTTGGAGTGTAAGTCCTTAAAGTACCCGCAACAAAAGAAGTTTGTCCCCCCTGAATTGGTTGTAGTGTCACTCTTCCATTATTGATGGGAGCTTGTTGCCTAGGGTTAGACGAGTTTCTTAGCTGATTATTGGTAGTGGGATAACGGGAGGTGACAACGGCAGTAAAAAATGACATCATGTAATTGATGGCATTAATGGGATCATCACCTTTCTGGAACACTGGAACAATTAGACAGGAGTCTTGGGGAGAATATTTTAATGGAGGGATGGATGATGATGGAGAATAAATGTTGTGGTGAATTGATGATTGAAAAAAATTTGAATGGATAGGTTACTGAAAGAGGTGTTGATCATTGATGAGTTGAGTATTGTTGAGACTGATAAGGTAAACCATACTGTGGAGATGGATATGTTGAAGCTGGTGGTTGAAGTTGAGTGTTTTGGTAAGTGTGTTGATGAGTTTGATAAGGTGACTGTGTTATTTGGTGAGACGACATCAAACGAACTTTATTTGCATGTCGTTCATGTTGTTCCAAGTAAGCATGAAGCTGATCAACATTGGTAGTATGCAAGTCTTTGACCAACTTAACATCAGTAACAAATTTGCTCCATTCATCAGGAAGTGTGTTTAGAAACTTGGTATTAACTTGAAATTGCTCCAGTGGCATCTTGTAGATGTTCATATCATTGAGTAGCAGTGTGAATCTCAAGTAGTACTCGTGTAACGACTCTCCTTTCTTGTAAGTGAACTTATCAAATTCATCATACAACTTACACTCTCGTTCTTGCTTTGTTAACGATGTTCCTTGCATGAGCAGTTTAATCTTCTCCCAAAGATCCTTGGCTACATGATGTTGACTCACAAGAGCATTAAATACTTTGATGTCACAATCAGCTTGAATGGCTTCTGCAGGGGTGAGCTCAGTATATTCCTTAAGTCTTGTTACACCATCCACTGTGATTGATGGCCAGACGTGTAACACCCCCAAAATCAGGTAGCAGCGGAATGGTAACATTGGGGTGCTACGTCAAAGTACAACAATCAAGATATAG
>BQNB010129709.1:5000-19070 GCA_026074375.1 Tanacetum coccineum | reverse complement strand
CCTCCCTTCTTCTACTAATATCCTTTATTTATTTTCAAAAAAAACAACAAAAATATTTTCTTTTTGTGTGCTTTTGTTTGTTTAATGTTATGCAGGTACTTTAGCTTAAAGATATGGAAAATTATAAAGTATGCTCAAGGATAGCTCTCTCACAACTATACATTTCCCTATGCCCCGGGAAGTACCATTTTCCTTTAATTTTCCCTATTCTATCTCTATTATTAGTTATCACATTGAGGGCAATGTTCAACTTAAGTGTGGAGGGGAGCCAAATAGGAAAAATTAATCATATCCCTCCATGTTTGCCCTGCCAATTTTTTTTTCTTTCCAACTGATATTTTATGAAAAATCTTAATATAGATGCTTTCAGAAGTATAAAAAAGGCTCTTAGTAAGGCAAATCCAATCGGATTGACATTATAGCTAGCATAACCTACTCCACTAAATTGTGAGAATTCTAAGCCTTAAAGAATATTCGGGTATCCACTTTTGATACCTAAGATAATTGATGCCTTTATCTTGTTCGAGTTAAGGTTTGAATGCTGATAAATGTTAAATTGTATATATAAAATACCCAGGATTTCGCCAATAAAAGCCAAATAATATGCCAAAAGATGGAAATTTGTGTGCTTTTGTCTCTTAATGTGTAGGAAAGGATATTAAAATCAAAAAGAGCAAAAACAAGCCAAAACTGACAAGAAACGGAAAAGACAAGTACAAGTGAAGATATGAGGAAAGATATCAAAGCCGGATCAGCCCGACAACAAGCCAAAGAAAGTCAATAAAGACCCAATTGAAGTCAAAGGATCAATAATGACAAGTTTTCAAAGTTCAAGGGCTCATTTGGATGTTTTGAAAGTCCAAGGACCAAAGTTGTCAAAGTTAGAAAGTTGGTTTATTAAAAGGAAAAAGGAGACAGCAAGTACAAGGGCTAGAACTGTCAAACTTCAAACTATTTTTACACTACACGGATTGAAATGAAACACAAGGACTATTTTTGCAATTATCACAAAGTTTCAAATACAAAAGCGGGCAACTCTTCCTCCTAACCACCTCCAACTGATTTTCCCGCCAAAACCTGAATTAAACCCAACCTTCTCCAAACTCCTTTCCCGTCTCTTACAAATCACCTACCTCGTTTTTTAACCAGTTCCACATCATTTTGTGCACGTGGCAATCTCTTATTGGTTCGAACACATCACCATTTGGATCCAACGGCTTTAATTCAAATGTATAAGATCCAACGGCTATAAAGGATTGAAGTATCATTTCTCGTGAACTTTTGATACTTAATAGCTTAAATTGCTTGCAGGTTCACTTGAAGACATCCCGAGGTTAAATACATCAAAATCAAATACTTATACAGTAAAGAACTCATCATTCAAGAAAAGATCAACAATGAAGCTCAAAGTGCCAAATGTGCGTTGCACTTACCATTTGTGTGTCACACTTACCTTCAAGTCAAAGGCAGTCAAATACGCATTAACTCAACAAGTACGCCGCATAATTTCCTTTGTGCGCCGCACTTCCCATCTGATATGAAGAATTTATGAAGACTTTAATGCTACTGCATTTACACCCTAAGTACGCCGCACAATTTCTCTTGTGCGCCGCACTTACTCAATAAACATTTAATACGTATGCATTTAATCACCAAGTGCACCGCACAATCTTTTGTGTGCGTCGTACTTTCACCTGAATTTCAGCCTATAAATAGAGCCTCAAAATCTCTCATTTTCATATCAACATATCATAGAATATCATCAACATACAAAAACATAAACCATTTCTCCCTTTCTCCAAGCATAAACACCATATCTTTTAGAGATTCAAGATCAAAGAACCAAGAACGAGGAAGAATATCATACTAGTATAATCATAATAATGAAGTTTGTTATTGAAGCAAGTTATGTTATGAGCACCTTAGCCATGAGAGGCTAAATCTCTCATGACTACTTGGTAATGTTATCATAATGAATAAGCGTTTGGTATGATCGTGATCTCTTTAATCTCAAGCTTATGTTGCAATCCTATTATATCTTATCTTGTCCATCTTTGTTTATCAACTTAGATTATATAATCATATCGGTAAAGGTCGAAAGACCCGTTATGATCTATGTGGTTTTAAAGATTTGTCTATGGTCTTTATCGTTTGTGCCGAGAAATCCACTTTTGTAAATTGATAAACAAATAAGCTTTGATATACTAGTAACTGGATTATTTGAGTGACACATTTGGTCAAGTTAACTAAATATAAGTCTTGAGTTAATTAAGTTATTTTGTGAAAACGTTTTCTGATGAGAAAATCCTTTTTATAAATTAAGGTTCCATCTTCGAGGTCTAATCATTACCAATACTTATAAATTATTTTCAATTATCCGAGTAGTCATCTTTATTATCACTGGTACAAAAAAAGTTACTTTCAAAATTGTTAAAGTTTATTTTCTTTCTGATTATTTAAACACTACTCAAATCCCTGTGGACGACCTGGTCTTACCTAAAAAGATTATACTACATACGTGGGTTATACTTTTACCCGTGTGTTTCCCTATAATAAAATTGGTATCTTTAGTCATTATAAATTTAAAGCTTTTGAAACACATCACTGTTCAAACCCAAGACTGGACGATTCAAACGATACAAGAGTTTCTTTGATGAATTACAAGGACGATACGGCTATTTGTTTGGAAATCTAAAGACAAGGTTCTTGGCAAGAAATAAGTTTAATTTACTCGCTCAACACTTACAAGAGGTTATGGAAGAGCCGTTGCCCAACATGGTAGATGATCGTGTCAAGGAACATACCAAGACAGAAGTTCCACTATATAATGTAGAGGGGCTAATACTGGAAAGAAAACAGAATCAAGCTGATGTGGCCAAGATGATTGCAGATGCAATTCAGCAAGAATGCGAGAATCTTCGGGCAGAGATTACTTCGCAAATTATCAATGCTATCGCTAACCATATTCCTTCTCAGGTTGATTCATCAGTCAGGAATTACATGTTAGGTCATATTTTGCATGCTCATCCAACTCAAGCCAGCCAAGCTTTTGCACAATAACAACAATGTCAACTTTGTCTGACAATGAAAGACAATCCTCAACTGCAACATGATGATTTACCAATTTGGCTAGCACTCAAGATCAAGTTTAAAGGACTTCATGCTTCTAACACTTCTTGTAGATCTTCTGTCATTCGCCCAAGAGATCAGGACGATCCTCACGATGATGCTCATCCTGAGGGGGAGAATAGTGCAAAGAGGCAGAAGACATCTGAGCATGGAACTTATGTCTTTGGAGAATCTTCATCTAGACAAGCCAATGAAAGTGAACCAGGTCCGTCAACATTAGGTAATCAAGAATAATTAGATGATTTTGATTTTTAGACGGATACATATGCCACAGATGATGATGAACTTCTAGCTGAGAAAGTATCATAAGAACTTGTGGAAGAAATGTTAGAATAATTAGATGAGGCTAAACTATGCAAAGTTGTTAATAAAATGTTGAGACAATGATGCACTTCAGGAGATGAACATCAGTATCACATTGATCAGATGAAAAACTTCTTGAAAAATGATATTGTGTGGAAGAGCAGAAAAGAGATTTTATCTTTACCATTTCCACAAAAGCCTACTCTAGTCGTTCAAAGCTGCCAAAGAGATCCCAAAGCTCCTGCACTATCTCTTATCAATCAAGATTTGTTATACCTGAAGAAAGGCAACTCAGGACCTGAGAAGTTTATGTTGTCTTTACATAAGTTTCATGGAGTTATCTTTTCTGATGATGATATTGAAGAAAGAACATCCAGATGGGTAGACAAATGTGTGAAGAAGTTTAATCCTTATGCTCGATACAGTGTTGAACATTGGAAGAATCCACATGCAAAGATCTTCTATATATTAAGAGACAAAAAGAACCAGGAAAGTCAAAAGAAGAAGTCTACTCAAATCAAAGATTGTTCAAGTCATCAAAACCTATGGTAAATTAGGACATGAGCACAAGTTTGTAACAGAGATTATTGCAAGGAGAGCAAATGGTAGCATAGTGTCAATCATTGAGCCAGACTATAAGAACCTCAACAAGAATGATATTAAGGATATGTATTTTCTATGTATTAATGGCAAGGTAAGTGACTATGCTGAGACTGGACTGTTATGGTCATTGTCAGTCTTCATCAGATGTACAGTGATATGGGAAAGAGTACATGATTTCCAACTAGGTATGGAAAGCTATCAACAGAAGGTTAATCTTACTGCACCAATAATTACTTTCCTTGGCATTAAGAAGCATAAGATGTTCTCCATCATCTCTAAACCAGTATATGGCATTATATATAAGAACAACAAGAAAGAAAAGAGAGTGATGAGACATCAAGAAGTTCATAAGTTCTGTGATGCTACATTGAAAAGTGTCTTAAAAAGGTTAAAAAACTATAATAATGATGTGAAGCATGGTTATGTAACTCCAAGTCTCAGTAAAGAAGATGCTGAGTACCTACAATTTTTTGAGGAAGAAATTAAAGAACGTTGAAGCATCATGATTAGATGAGACGTTGGGAAATGTATGTGAATGGAAAACCACTAGGATCAAGAAGGGAACGCCCAGAATAATCGACCCTTAGAGGGAGATTGTTAGGATCATAAAAGTGTCAATTATGATACTTTAAGTGGCTTTATTTATTATTAATGTTTAGTCTTTATTTTACAAGTAGAAAGTAGTTTGTAATAAGAAGAAATATGCTTAAAGTGAAAAATAGCATATTAATCAAAGAATAGGGACTAGATTGCAAATTAGGGAAAATAAATGAAGGGAAGATAATCCTCCCCACTCCTATAAATACCCCCTTAATCAACATGAGGGGGTTAAGGCTTGTAACTCTCACTTTCCCTCCCATTTCTCTTTTCTTTATAAAATTTGAAAATTTGTAAAAGTATTGCCTTCCTCTCTTAATTCTCTCTATTCTTAACCTTCATACATCATGTGATTCAAAATAAAATGTGACCTAACAAATTTGAATGGAGTCCTTTAGGGACGTTAATATAGGGATGTAATCCTAAATTTTCCTACTATTTTGCAGCTTTGTTTTTGTTTTCTGTAGGTAGAAAACATTAGGGGACCTTAGTCTAACCCCTTACAAATCATTTTTGAATGATATTATCAAGCTTTATCAAGCTAAGGCTCATGTGTGGCCTTTATAGTGTTCACCAAGGTTTGCAAGTAGTCCTTCGCTTGAACGGGGGGTCGTGACCCTCCCTATTTTGCCCTTGGGGTTTCGAATGAAGACCTTCAGGAAGTTAACGTGAATTTTATGGATGTTAGGTAAATGTAAGGCTCATATGTGGCCTCACGACATCCTTTCGAACATTAAACCTTTTAAGATACTTGGTGACTCAAATAGATACAAATGTCTTGGGGGGAGATGCATTACTTTCATTAATTATGTAGAAAGATTTACATCATTTGTAATGAACACTTAGTTTGCTATACTTAGTAACTATCCCTTTGTCAAGAAAATAGTCAAAACAATGACTTGAAAAAATAGTGAGTTGTAAGCTTCATATGTAAAACTTATGTAGGCTCGTTCCTTTCGTTGATTACACCAACGAGTAGTCAGATGCATCTGTGATCTTGTAGAGCTCTCATTCGTATACTCTACTTACAATGTAAGGTCCTTGCCATACATTGTAGTCATCTTTGTTTCCTTGCAAGAGAAGGACAAAGTCTCCTATTTTAAACCTGGAATGGATACTCCTTGTGTCATGGTATTTTTAAAGCTTGTTCCGATAGTAGGCCTCTTCGATGGAGGCTACTTCCTTGTCTTTGCCTTCCTTCCTTTTATCTTTTGAGTTGTGCTCTTTGCTTATGGGGGTAAGGCTTTTAGTTGATGGAGGTATAGCCTCTGAACCATAGGTTAAAGTAAACGGTGATTCACCTTGGCTATTTCTTGGCAAGGTCCTATGTACCTAGAGTACCCGGTCTAGGTCATCTGCCAATCCTTGCTGAGATCGGGCTAGCTGCTTCTCGATGTGGTTCATTATCTCCACATGCTTCGTTATGGGAGAGAAGGTCTGTGTAATTTTTAATCCGCTGCAGATATCTGCAAATATACCTTCCCTGAACTACTTGTCATCTTTTGATGTAATTGCTTCTGGGACTCCAAATCTGCATATGACGTGTTCCCATATGAACTTCTCTGCTTGCTTTCCGTTTGCTATCGTTACAGGCTTGGCTTCTACCTACTTTGTTAAGTGTTCGACAGCTAATGCTAGGAATTTTAAATTTCCTGGCGCTGTTGGTATAGGGCCCAAGATGTAATTCCCCAATAACTAAATGGTCATGCATTACCACTGCTTATAGCATCCTTGTTTGGTACTTTCCTTAGCTTGGAGTACTCTTGGCACTATGTACAGTCTTATATTATCCTTGTAGCATCCCTATGCATTGATGGCCAATAGTAACCTTGCTTCATAGCTCTTACCACCATAGAGCGAGGCTCCGTGTTAAATCCGCAAGATCCCTCGTGTACTTCTTTGATGATATTGTCAGACTGCGGAGGGCCTACACATTAAAGCCACAGTGTAAGATACGACCTTTTATATATGCCTCCTTTGATCAACTTATATTGCAGGGCCTTGATTATGATCTTCCCAGCCTCTTTTGGGTCTTCCAGTAGCAAGCCACTTAATAGGTATTCGTAGATTGGGGTCATCCAGTTTTCTCCCCTCTCAACTTTAACCTTGGAAACTTCTTTATCGTTTATTGATCTTTTTGCTAGGACTTCTACTAATACTTCTTTGGTGAGGTGTTCGAAAGTCATCAAAGCTAACTTGCTTAGTGCATCAGCTTTTTTGTTTTAGTTCCTCCTAACATGCTCAATCGTAAAGGTGCTAAAACCTTTTAGGACTTCCTTCACCTTTTCTAAGTATTGCTTAATCGTAGGCTGCCTTGCTTTAAAGATTCCCTTTATTTGGTTGGCCATTAGCTGGGAGTCTGTGAAAATGGCCAGACTTTTGATTTCCATTTCTCGTGCTACCCATAATCCTGCTAGTAATGCTTCGTATTCTACTTTGTTGTTTGTCGTTTTGAATTCGAAGCGTAGAGCATATGTGTATTCTCTTACTTCAGGGCTGATTAACATTGGTCCTACTCCTGAGCCATTAGATCTTGACACTCCGTCAGTGTAAAGTTTCCATATGCTTCCTAATTTCAGACCTTCTTTTCCAGTGTCTACCCTTCTTATTTCAACTTTCTTACCTTCTTCGAGAGGAATTTCGATGGAGAAATCCTTTGGTATCTGTGTTTTCTAGAGCCATGTTCCCCGAACTTGATGTCATGTTCGCCCAATTCTATGGCCCAGCTAGCTATGTGTCCTGACTTCTCGGGACTTGTGAGCGTTTGTTTGATGGGCACATCGGTCAGTACCTGTATGGGGTATCCTTAAAAATATCTATGAAGTCTTCTCGCGGCATGTACGAGTGACAAAATGAGCTTCTCTATTGCGGGATAATTAAGCTTTACGCGTTGTGGTACCCTGCTTACGAAGTAAATAGGGACTTGTATTTCCTCCCTTTCTGCGAGTAGCACGGCACTTATGCTTTCTACTCAGGCTGCGAGGTACATTACTAACACTCGCCTTTGATTGAGACAGTAAGTTTTGGTAATATTTTCACGAGTTCTTTCATCCTTCGAAAAGCTTCTTTGGCATCTGTTGTCTATGGTATGGTCTTCTTATCTGTACAACTCTTAAGTGCTTTAAAGAAGTGGAATGACTTTTCAGCACCCTTTGATAAGAAGCGGCTAAGTGTTGCTAGCTTTCCATTGAGGCTCTGTATCTCTTTGAGTGTTCTTGGTGGCTCTAGATCGGTCACTGCCGTGACCTTCAATGGGTTGGCCGTTGTTCCTTGCTTTGTAATGAAATGTCCTAAAACGAGCCTTCTTCGACACCAAAAGAGCATTTTTTTTAGGATTAAGCTTCATGTTGACTGACCTAAACCTGTTGAAGGTTTCTTGGATATCCTAGAACATGTCCTCCTCGGAGGTGGTCTATATCACCATGTCATCGACGTAAGCTTTGAGATCTCTTCCGATATGATCACCAAAGACCTTGTCCACCAACCTTTGATAGGTGGCCCCTGCATTCTTTAACCCGAATGGCATTTTCCGGTAGCAAAATACTTCATTACATGCGAAGAATGCGGTTTTGTCTTCGTCGTCCTCGGCCATTTGTATTTGGTGGTAGCCTTTGTAAGCATCTAGAAAACACTTTAATCGAAACCTTGAGAGGGATTCCATCTTCCAATCAATATTCGGTAGGGGGTAACCATCCTTAGGACATGATTTATTTATGTCTGTGAAATCCACACACATTCTCCATTTTTCGTCACTTTTCTTTACCATGACTGGGTTGGCTACCTATGTTTGGTTTTTCACCTTTCGCAAGATTCCTGCCTTTGGAAGTTCTTCCACCTCTCTGGCAGATGCATTAGTCGTTCGTCGGGTAAGCTCGAACCCACGTTTCTTTCGCTTATGGGTTTGATGTGTTTGTACTTCGTTTTATCTTGTTCTAACCCGTATTGAAGGATTTTCCTGTTCTCTTCCCCACACACATCACACTCTCTATCTTGTGTAATGTCGCGGGGTCTTTATATCTATCTCTCTATCTCACTGACACTACAGAGAGACGAATCGCGCGCATGAGGAGTTCATGTAGTCTCTCTTTAATATTGTGATATAAGATTTACAGTCAGCAGTAAAATAGGATACCGTTTGTTCTGGATAATTACACTCTACACACACGCTAAGTGTTGCTAGCTTTCCATTGAGGCTCTGTATCTCTTTGAGTGTTCTTGGTGGCTCTAGATTGGTCACTGCCTTTACCTTCAATGGGTTGGCCGTTGTTCCTTGCTTTGTAATGAAATGTCCTAAAAACGAGCCTTCTTCGACACCAAAAGAGCATTTTTTTAGAATTAAGCTTCATGTTGACTGACCTGAACCTGTTAAAGGTTTCTTAGATATCCTAGAACATGTCCTCCTCGAAGGTGCTCTTTATCACCATGTCATCGACGTAAGCTTTAAGATTTCTTCCGATCTGATCACCAAAGACCTTGTCCACCAACCTTTGATAGGTGGCCCTTGCATTCTTTAACCCGAAAGGCATTTTCCGATAGCAAAATACTTCCTTACATGCGAAGAATGCGGTTTTGTCTTCGTCGTCCTTGGCCATTTGTATTTGGTGGTAGCCTTTGTAAGCGTCTAGAAAATACTTTAATCGAAACCTTAAGAGGGATTCCACCTTCCAATCAATATTCGGTAGGGGGTAACCATCCTTAGGACATGATTTATTTATGTCCGTGAAATCCACACACATTCTCCATTTTTCGTTACTTTTCTTTACCATGACTGGGTTGGCTACCCACGTTTGGTTTTTCACCTTTCGCAAGATTCCTGCCTTTGGAAGTTCTTCCACCTCTCTGCATGTTGCTTCGTTGCGGTCGGAGCCCAACCCACGTTTCTTTTGCTTGATGGGTTTGATGTGTTTGTACTCGTTTAACTTGTGCTCCGTATTGAAGGATTTTCCTCCGACCATAATGGTTCTCAGGATTCCTGTCATGTCGGCATAAGTCCATACGAAGATATCAACGATTGCTATTAGGAGTTCCTGTAGTCTCTCTTTAATATTGGTTGGCAGCCACTTTCCAATGGCTACCGTTTATTCTGGATACTTGGTGTTGACAATTATCCTTTCTTTAGCGTCTCCACAGCTGAGGACGTTCTTCGCGATTTTTGGGCATGTAGCTTTAGATTTCTTCTTTCTTTTATCTCTCTCAAGGGGTTTGTATGTCAACGGCATGGTGCCTATTCCTTTGGGAGTGTGGAATTTTATGGCCCCGTAGATTATGGATACTACGATTCCTATTCGCTGCATGGCGGTTCTTCCGAGCAATAGGTTATGTGGTGAGTTAGACCGTATGATAACAAAGTTAAGAACCTCCGTTCTTGTGAGGGAACCATCTCCTATTGTGATTTTCAAAGGGACTTCCCCGAGGGGCCAAAAGTGCTCCCCCGAGAAGGCTACAGCGGAACCTGTGAGTCGACTCTAAGTGATTGAAGGGCGGGGTTCAACTTTAGGAAACAGTTCTTGTAGATAACTTCACACGAACTCTAGCTATCCATATATACCTGATTCACCTCTCTTCCGTAAATGCAGGCTTTTATTATGACTGGATCAGAGGAGTTGTTGGTACCTGATACAGGGGGAAACGTGATCTCCCTAAGCCTGTTGATAGGTTCTTTCGCTGACTTCCTCTTTTGAGTCTGGTCTTGCCTGCTTATCATAAGGATAGGTGCTTCGACTGGTGTTGTTTCCTTATTTTCTTTCTTTCTGTCGCCATGTTGGGTGTCTAAAACTTTTTTTTGCCCTTCTTGATTCCTTACACCATATGGGAAAGTTATCCTGATTTCACGGCTTCTTCGATCTGGTGCCTCAATTTGCGGCAGTCATTGGTGTCGTGCACATAGTCTTCATGAAAATAACAATACTTGGTCATGTTACGTGATCGTCTGATCCCGATCATGCGGGTTGGTTGTTCAAAGGTTTTTGCTACCTTCTCTATGGCCAATATTTCTCTCAAGCTTTTGGATAAGTTGGAGAGCAATCCGTGGTTAGCTCCATGATATGAGGAAAATCTGTCTTTATTTCTTTTTCCTTTGTTGTTGTCCTATGAGAAGTCTCTCTTGAATCTTTTAAAGTTTTATCGGTGGTCGTTTGGGGTGCCATTTGTTGCAAACTCTTTTGCTTTGATCCAAGTGTAAGTCTTCTCCATCAGACTCTTATAAATAGTTGGGAGGTTTGTGGAGAGGAACTCCATTAGGCTTCTTGTTCGTAGCCCATGAACGAATCCAGAAATACGTTGCTCTTCATGTAGACCCAAAATTTGCAAAGTATCATCTTATACCTAGTAACGAAAGCTCTAGTGCTTTCTCCTTCCTTCTGCTTGATGTTATGCACTACGAGATATGTCTTCGTAAACTTCTTCTGCTGGCTAAAATGGGATTAGAACTTTGCATTCAGGTCTTCGTAGTAAAGAATGCTACCTGTCTTTTGACCATTCCACCATATTCGGGCAGAATTTTTAAGCGTGTAGGTGAACATATAACAGACCATGGACATTGCCCATTTTTGCATACGAATGGCACCCTCGAAGAGGTGCAAGAAATTGTTGGGGTCTCCTTTTCCGTCATAGGATCTAACATGTGAAGGCATTTTTAATCCGTCTGGCAAAGGGTAGTCCTCGATCCAGCTTACAAATGGGATTACACAGCCAGTGTAGTCTGCGAAGACACCACTAGGATCCTGGTTTGGGTAAATGGGTGCATTTGGCAAGGGGTACATAGGTTGTGCTTAAAAGGATAGCTATTAAGGAAAACACCCGAGGGGTGCACAAGCCTGTGAGATACGAGGATGCTGCTCCTCGTGAGGGCCTGCGAAGCATATCCTCTATAGGAGTAATAGGTGGGAGGTCCTCTGAAGGAGGAGCTGCCCCCTGATCCTGGGAAGGATGACTCATGGGTTTCCCGCAGGTTGCCTCTATGTTAGGTTAAGTGTAAGGGTTAACATAAACGGGTATTGGTACATTGGATGGTTGTAACTATTAAGTATGAAAGGTTGAGCATTACACGAGAGATGCGTACCGTTCGGAGGGATGTTCCCTCCTATGTTAGTAGAAGGATGACGGCCTCCATGCATGGAGGTCAAAGACGATTGCAAAGGCTGACCATTTTCATTTCTTCCCAAATGAGCGGCTAGGAGTGGAGGGAGGTTCATCCCCTGTGAACCATTATCTTCTATTCTTTGTCCCAGATACCTTCCTCCTTTGTCGTTCCTTTCAACCCTGCTCCCTTCCCTGTTTGGAGCATCTTCGATCTCAGCTACTCTTTCCTTCTGTCTTTGAATCCTCGAAGACGCCGCTTGCAAAATTGGTATTGCTTCCCGAACTCGCATGGGCCTGGGTTCCATTTCTCTCTCTTCATCATACTCCTCACTACGGTATTCTAGTTCAGTGCGGAGGTCTTCGTTACGCCTTTGTCTTCTGTGTTCCCTTAGGAGGGATTTAAGGACTTCATAGTTGGCTTCAACGAAATTTGGGTTAATCATAGGATCAAGGTTATTCGAAGTGGACGTTCGATTTATAGGTGGCGTATTTTCAGATTGTCTAGCGGTAAAAGTGGAGGCGGTTATTGGCGGTATTTTACTCGCGTTAGGACCAGACAAATGAGTTAGGTTCGAGAAAACCGGGGGTGGTGTCATCTCTCTTCTGTTTGTCATGCCAGAAAAGTAGGTCACGTGGTTTAGTGGTTATTGACTCGGTTTGGACGGAATTAATTATTGTAGGTCCCATGGAAGGAGCCAATGATTGTGCAAATATGGACACGGTCAGGCTTCGATGGGGATCGAAGGATTCTTGAGGTGTATGTTGGATGCCGAGTCTCGGATAACCTGTGACAACACAAATAGAAACACTACGTTAAGTGAAGCGCAGGGGGTGTCCCAGCGAATCACACCCGGCGTGAGAGTAAGTATATGCTTAAGGGAGTAATGAGTATGTATAAAGTAAGTAAGTAGGTGTGTTTATGTCGTAAAACATACTTGGGGACCTTGCCATCTATTTATAAGTAGAGAAATAGGCTGGAGCAAGGTATTGAACATAAATCGGTGATCGTGGAGGTGTTCTATGATTTAATGGGTGATTACAGGGTTGTATACCACGATCTCTGTCTTAGCGGGTAAACCTTGGTAGATAGGGAGAACGTGGGTTTAGACTTGACCAACTCTTGAACTTTGCCCTAGTTTCATCGAAGACCCACCACGAAGGGTGTAGGGCTTCGCGTGGCGAGTTCCCATACTGGTAACCATCGCGAAGATGATTTTACGCCACTAGAAACTATTCGAAGGTTTCTAGGTATAATTGGGAGTAAATCCCTTTCATGCTTGAAGGGGAGGCCTTCGAGCCGGAGGGGAGGGTACGTTATCAAGCTTCATGTTAATTTCTCAGAGCTTTTCGAAGGTTTCTTGGATGTCAACCTGCATGTCTTCTTCGGAGTTACTTTTTATGACCATGTCATCGATGTGAATCTCAAGGATACATCTGACTTGATTGTCGAACACCCTATCAGCTAGTTTTTGATACGTAGCTCTTGCGTTTTTTTGACCAAAAGGTAGTCTTCTGTAACAGAACACCTCTTCTCTTATGAAGAAATCTGTTTTTTCCTCATCTCCTTCAGCCATTTGTATCTGATGGTAACCTTTATACGCTTCCAGGAAGCATTTTAATCAGAATTTAGAGAGAGATTCTACTTTTTGATCAACTTCTGGTAAGGGATAGCAATCATTGTTTATATCTGTGAAGTCTACGCACAGCTTCCATTTTTCGTTATCCTTTTTTACCATGACAGGATTTTATACCCACGTCTGGTATTTGACTTCTTGTAGAATATTGGCCTTCATAAGTTCTTCTACTTCTTTATGGATCTCTTCGTTCCATTCTAGTGCTAGATTTTTTTTGTTTTGCTTGACTGGCTCTATGTGTTTGAATTCATGCAGCTTGTGTTCTATATTAAAGGGTTTTCCTCCTACCATAATGGTTTTTGGAATCCCCATCATGTCGGCATAGGTCCATGCGAAGACATCAACGTTTGCCTTTAGGAGGTCCCGCAGTTTCTTCTTGAAGCTGGTTGGTAGCTACTTTCCAATGATGATTGTTTGCTTCGGGTATTTCTTGTTGACAATGATCTTCTCCTCGGCGTCCGCGCAACTGAGGATGCCCTTCGTAGCCTCCTGGGAGGCTTCTTTTAACTTCTTCTATCCTTCTTTTATCGTGTCGGGTTTGTATGTCAAAAATAAGGTGCCAATTCCTCTAGGAGTCTGGAATTTTATGGCTCTGTGGATTTTGGATACTACGATACCCATATGTTGCATGGCAGTCCTTCCGAGTAATAGGTTATGCAGAGAATTAGACCCCACGATGACGAAGTTGAGAATATATGTTCTTATGAAAGGACTATCGCCTATT
>BQNB010129709.1:0-2500 GCA_026074375.1 Tanacetum coccineum | reverse complement strand
AGTTATTGCAAAGAATTGTTACTTAATTGTTTATATTTGAGAATTGCAGTAATTATGGAGTAATTGGTGAAACATAGCAAAAGGCGCGCATTCTGGAGCTTAAATGAAGATATTTTGAAGATTACTATTCTGAAGACCAATACGCCGTATCCATCAAGAAGATACGGCGTATCCGTGCCTGCACTCACCAAAGACCACAGAAGATTAAAGAGCAATACGCCGTATCCAGAAGACTCAATACGCCGTATTCAAGATATGGAATCAATATAATATTCTGGAAGATATCAAACGTGGTCCCTACTCTAAGAAATCCCTAATACGCCGTATCCAACCCATTGGATATGCCGTATTGAACCGACTTCCAGACATTATAAATAGAAAACTCAAAAATGAGTTTTAAGTGTGCTAAATCATATTCTCGATACCTAAACCACAAAAGTCGATTTTCAAAAGAGAAAAGAGAAGAAAGTCGAGCAACGATCAATTCCACAGGAACCTCGTGTAATCCATATACTTTAGTAAATCGTTCAGCTTTTTGTTATCCATATTTAACTTCGGTTACTTACCTTGGCTAAATTATTACACATAAATTTATAAAAATGACCCCCCCCCGTTTTTTTTAAAGGCTAATACCTTCGGGTATTAGCCATTATACTGAAGATCGACAAGTTTAGGTATTTGTTTATATCGAATTCTTGATTTAATCGTGAGTGCTTTTATGTTTTATCAATTTATACATATTTACGCGCTTTTGTATGCGACTATCATACAACTTGAACCTCTCTAAGTGAGACCAAGCGATCTAGAGTCCGGATTGCTCTCCATATAGTAATTAATACACCTAAAATAATAGTTACACAAAATTGTCCTTCTAAACGGTCTGTGTCCTAGGATACCTTCGCTTTAACTAGATTTAATGGATATTGCCAATGTTTAATAATGTGTTGACTAGACAAAGTGACCTAGAATAATTCTATAAATAACTTAATGAATCCAATTGGATAGTTTAGACAATGGACTAACTAAGTTGCACTAGCAATGTGCCAATAGTGTACGCTCGTTAAGTAGTTAAAGTCTCTAAGAGCTAGGGTTTAACAAGATCACCAATGCATTTAATCCCTAAGATAGATTATAATCAGCAAATAAGTCGAGATTTTATCGGACAAGGCTTTTATTTGTGACAGAATTAACGTGTCTAGGTCTTAGGATGATGTACGCCTAAGTCTTAAGAATATATTCCACCGAACGATACGACAAGACAAATCATAGCCCTAAATAAATAAACCAACATTCTCACTCAGATTTAAAATGTTAATACAGTTTTCTTATATAAGGTTCGATCGCTTTTTTATCTTTTGTTAATCAACTTGTGTGGGTAACAGTTTCTTGAATTGATTGTAGTCACCAACCAAACTGTGCCAGTCTCTAGCTGAAAACCCCTCACTTTTACACTCACTTAAAATTTGGATTTAGTACTGACATAGGTTATGAACATAAGATTAGTAATAAATAAACATATATTAGATTAACCAAGATATTAATTAAATTGATAGATTTAACCTCGCTACTCAGTACTCAACAACCCTACTTACCGGGACGAAACACTAATGATACGGGTACACTGCCCGTTAAGGTGCTGTTTTTGGTTGAGTCGGCAAAATATAAATTTAAAACTTGAATCATATAAAAAACAACCCTACACTACAACACATCAGTAGGACCATAAGATTTCAAAGTGCATGACTATTGTAACACATACAATATCATAAAAATGTAATTATGATTCCCTAAGCTCATGACACTGAAGCTACGACATGTATTATTCTAAATTAATGCCAACAATGTGTCCGTATAGATGTTCAACCCGCAACATCCCAAATCCGACATGGTATACGTCCGTTGGTTTAATCCGTCAAACCTAGTGAGCGCTACTCACCCGTATGGGGATGTCAATCACAAATAGATCTATTTATAACACTCACGCTTACACCAAGTAATTGGAATGCAACCTAATTAAATATAGGTCGTATGAGTACAATGTAATTTGAATAACTAACACAACATATAATTCTATATAGTTACATCACCACCCTAACATGTTTGTTTAATTTATAAAATTAAACAATATAAATTTGTACCTTGTAAAATACATGTCCATGTATTTGTGATTGTAAAAATGTTATACCTGTCTAACAATTGACCGTTTATAAATAATAATTGTGTTAACACCTTTACATATTTATATTATGATAATATATAAGTAGTTTAATTGATTTCACAAAAATAGTGCAATCTTATATCTTTTCCGTTTAACTCCGTTCTATACGTTCTTTATGCCCACGGTTTCGCATTAAGAAAATCTATCAAAATATTACATTTATAATATTTTAGCTACTGATGAACAATAACTTTTATTGTTTCTGTAAAATTATATAAAACCACTTTTATATAATTAATTGTTGTAATCTCGTAAAAATCAAAACTCATTCGTTTTAATTTT
>BQNB010129708.1:0-19070 GCA_026074375.1 Tanacetum coccineum | reverse complement strand
TTACATTTTAGACCCTGGGGTTTGGAAAATTGCAATTAGGCCCTAAGAGTTTGCATTTTTACGACTTTGGTCCTTCAACTTTGAAAGATATAGCAAGTAAACCTTGGTTTAACATTTTCAATAGACATTTATAAGTTATAATAAACTAAAATATGAAGTTTTAACGCAACACAAGTTTATAATAACGATTCATTAAGCTAGGAAGCAAAACGGGTCATATTAGGGTTTCAAAACGTAAACGCGCGGGTTTTAAGTTCAAATTCCTTCATTAATCAATAAAGTAGTTATTTTAACATTACGAAATTAGGGTTTCGGGTGTACGGTTTTGGATCAAAATGGAAAATGAGCATGAATTGAGTTATGAAACTTTAACAAGAGTATATTTAGGATCATATGAACATTATAAGGGTGTATTAGCAGAAGTAGAACATTCAAAACCTGGGTTTGAGCTTCAATGATCAAAAATGGTGGAAACGGGTCGTTTCGGGTAGTATTTCCACTCGTACACCTTGTATCTTTACTCCGGGGCTTCAATACTTCAGGGCTTCGCTTCTTGAACTTCTTTAATGATCCTAGGATCATAAGGGAGCAAAGGATTGCTGCCTTAAGGGTTATAGTAAGAAGAGGGGTGGTGCGAGTTTGAATGGGTACATAAGGGGGCTATTTATACTCGTTGGAGCACTAGAGGAGTAAGGAAGCCATGGATTCTGGTTAAGACACATAGGAGGTCTAGTTAGGAAGGTGTACAAGCTATATTTGCAGGTGTGGAGGTCTAGAGGCTAGGTTGAAGGTGTTGGACACCTTTGCCGCGGCTGTTATGGCTAGAAGGAGGGAGATGTGGCTTCATTTGAGACCAAGAAAAGGTATAAGGAGCTTAGTAAGCTGCTATAAGGGTTGAGGTGCTTGTCATGGAGCTGCTTTGCACATGGTTGGTGATTAAATGGGTCAAATTTGAAGGAAAATGGGTCGCGGGTCTGTTTTGGTTCGATTAGGGTTTTCTCGTGTTTTCAAGCTTATAATTCGTGTGTAAATGATTAAGGATTGTTAATATATGTTCCCAAGGTCTGATATAAGAAGTATTAACAAGGATTAGTAATTGGTTTGGGTTAAAACGGGTTAGAATTGAAGAAATGGGGTCACGGGTTCAACTAGGGCTCAATTAGGGTTTTTATGGTTTCCTTGGCTTATAATTTGTGTAATCTTGATCAAAGGTGATTGAATACTGATCTTAGGTATTGTATAATGGATTATCAATGATGATTGATTGTTGGTTTAAGTTAAAATGGGTCGAAATGAAATAAATAAGCCGTGGTTTGAATTAGGGCTCGTATTGGATTCATTAGGGTTTTCTAGGCTTTGATTTCTTGCACATTGTTGAAGCAAGGATGGTTAATGATGGATAAAGGTTTGTAAACTCATTTTATGGGTTTACAATGACTCTTGGTTGCTTACTTGAGAATAAAGTGGTTAGAAACGAGAAAACGGGTCAAAATCACAATTAGGGCACAATTAGGGTTTTCTGGATTTGTTTCTTGTATAATTGAAGTAGAATGATGAAATGATAATGGATTATGATTGAGAATGTTGTAATTTATGTTATTATAACTTATTTAAGTATTGGTTTAAGTTTACAATGGATAAAAACGAAGAAACGAGTCATAGTGTAGTATTTAGCTAGGGTTAGGGTTTCTAACTTGGATTTCTTGTAATTTCATGGAATGAGGATGAATATGGATTGTAAATGAAGTGTATGACTTGCTTGTAACTTGTACTTGATGGATTGTACAAGATTCTTAGGAAAATGGAGGTAAAATGGCTATTTTGGATATTGTGCATTAATGACTTGTACATTGAGCTTTTAAGGATTTGTAGTTTTGTATTTTGGCTTGGAGGGAGTTTATATTTCAAATGAGATGTTATATTACTTGTACATATGCTTTAGTATCTTGTACATTCACTTTAGATGTTAACTCTTCATGAAATTAGGGTTTTAGAGGCATACGATAACGGTTTAAGGCCCATCTAGATATAACGTTACGAATAGTACATTATTGGAATAATGTACCTTGTAAAAGGGATATGATGATATTGACTTGACATATTGTGATGTTTGCTTGACATATATGAAGACAGGATGGCCATAGATAGGTTGCGTGAGCTCGTCTACTTTAGTTATGACATACTGAGATATATAAGTAATGTAATAAAGCGAAAAATTTCCCCGTATAATTGTGATAATAGTAAAATAGGTTTTGCATTTGATGAAGATTCTTGGGTTGTTATAGTCTCCACCCCTTACAAAAATCTCGTCCCGAGATTTAACTGAAAGTTATAGTGGTATTGTTTAGAGATAGGTACTGGGTATGAATTTAGGTTAATCAAGGTCACAAGTTCACGTGTGTGATGTATTTATAATTATGCTGTGCACCATAATTATAATTACCTCTTTTCACACGTCTACTTATTTTCAAGATCACACCTCTTGATGATAGCCAATAGAATTTCTCCAGATTCTGATAAAACTTGGGTGGATGAAATACTTCGATTTATGAAACCTGTGGGTTATGAGTCTACCACGCTTCTGCTACGCTACTCTGATCGTAAAGAATCGTTATTCATTAACCTTTAAAAGTCAACATCAAATAAGAATGCTATCACAAGTACTAATGATGTTAGTACCGCTTATGGTGTTTCTAACTCTTCTGGCCATAACTCATAGTATGAACATACTTCATCATACTCCTTACTTGCAAATCAATCTAGTTGTCCACAATTGGATCATGAAGATCTGGAACAGCTTGATGAGTTTGATTTAGAAGAAATGGACTTGAAATGGCAGGTAGCTATGATTTCCATGAGAATGAAAAAGTTCTACAAAAAGACAGGTAGAAAGCTACAATTTGATGCCAAGGAACCAGTTGGGTTTGACAAAACTAAAGTCGAGTGCTACAGTTGTCACAAGACAGGGCATTTTGCTAGAGAGTGCAGATCCAAGGGGAATCAAGATGGGAGGAGGAGAGATGCTTGGAACACTAGGAATAAAGAAAAAGACAATGGGAGAAGATCTGGTAAACAGGAGGACTCTAAAGCTTTGGTGACTCTTGATGGAGAAGGTGTTGATTGGACCAGTCACTCAGAAGATGAACAGGAGAACTATGCTTTTATGGCTTGCAACAGTTCAGACACAGAGGTAACTTCTTGTTCCAAAGAATGTAAAGAGTCTTATGCTAAACTTAAAAAACTATATGATGAACAGAGGGAACAACTTGGAGATGCCAGTATAGAAATACAGGCATATACTCAAGCCCTAAAGAAAGTTGAAGCACAATTAGTTGCTCATCAACAAGGTCAACTTTGGTATGAGGAAAAGATAAGGTTTATGAAAATTGACTTAGATGATAAAACTGATGTCCTAACATACCATAAGAAACTATTGGCAGAAGCTGAAAAAGAAAAAGAAGATTTAAAAGCTAAGGTAGAAAAATGGCACAACTCTTCTAAAAATCTCAATCTTTTGCTAAATAGTCAGATGAGTGCTAGGGATAAGGCTGGGCTTGGGTATGGTAATCAAATGAATAAAAGTGTTTTAAGTTATGAAAATGAAGTTTTCCAAAGTGTGTTTGTCAGTAGGACAAGTGAAACAGAAAATAGTCCTGTGAATGATAGATATGCAGAGGGGATGCATGCAGTTCCCCCTCCAATGACAGGGATCTACATCCCTTCTGGACCTGATAAAGAAATAGATGACTCACAATTTACATATGGTCCAAAGCAATCTAAACCTAGTGAATCTGATGCTAGGAGCAGTGACTTTAATTCTTGTGAATCAAATTGTAGTGAAGAAACACATGAATCTATGCCTGAACCAGTTGTCAATGAATCCAATGTAGTAAGTCAACCTAAAGTTTGGTCTGATGCTCCTATCATTGAGGAGTATGAATCAGATAGTGAAGATGAACATGTGTCTCTACCCACAAAAGAACAGGAAATACCTAGTTTTGCTGTTAAGCATGTAAAAACTCCTAGGCAAACTGTTATAGAACAAAACACATGTAGTCAGAGTCCTAAACCTGATAAAAAGAATTGTAGTGGTTTAATGTCTAAAAAATTAGGTTTGGGATATGGGTTTACTACAAAAGCATGTTTTGTATGTGGAAGTCTTAGTCATCTTATCAGAGATTGTGATTTTCATGAGAAAAGGATGGCTGAACAAGTTGAACTAAACAAACAGAAGGGTAAGGGCAATGTTCAAAGGGAGGATAAACCAGTTTGGAACAATGTGCAAAGAATGAATCATCAAAACCAATTTGTTCCAAAAGCAGTACTAACTAGAACTGGAAAGATTCCAGTTAATACTGCTAGAACTAGCAGTACTAACACAGTTAATACTGCTAGGCATAATTTTAACAGACAGGCAGTACCAATTAATGCTGCTAGGAAAGTTAATACTGTTAAGCCTATTGTGAATAATACTAGACCAAAAGCTGGCTTTCATAAATCTGTTTCACCTTTTAGAAAGTCATTTAATAGAACAACAGCACTTAGAACAAATTTTTCAAAACAAAAGGTTAATACTGCTGAAGTAAATGCAGTTAGTGCTGTTAAGGGAAAAAGGGAAACTGCTGTTAAGCCCTCAGCAGGTTGTAATTGGAGACCAAAAAGACATTACTGGCACAAAATATCCAAATACAATGGTCGATCAAGACCTAAAGATTGTGCTATTTTCAAAGATCCACTAGGCAGACTCAGCCCATAACAGGCTGGGTCCCTAAGAGAATCTATCTCATTATTTAATGTGTAGGATTATCCACATAGAACTTTTCAGAACAAAGGGATTGTTGATAGTGGATGTTCCAAGCACATGACTGGAAACAAGGCCTACCTTGCTAAATATCAAGACTTTAATGGTGGCCCTGTTGCTTTTGGAGGAAGTAAAGGTTACATAACTTGGTAAAGGTAAATAAAACAGAAAGTTAGTTTTTTGTGGATGATGCTTTGTGAAAGAACACTACACTTTCAATCTCTTTTCTGTATCACAAATGTGTGAAAAAAAGAACAAGGTTCTGTTTACTGACTCTGAATGTCTTGTTTTGTCTCCTAAATTTAAGTTACCTGATGAAAATCAAGTATTACTTAAAATCCCGAGACAAAACAATATGTACAGTTTCAATTTAGAGAACATTGTTCCATCAGGAGGATTGGCGTGTTTAATTGCAAAGGCCACAATTGATGAATCTAACAAATGGCATAGAAGGTTGGGTCATGTCAATTTCAAAAACATAAACAAACTTGTAAAAGGAAACCTTATAAGAGGTTTACCTTCAAAGATTTTTCAAAATGACCACACTTATGTTGCTTGTCAGAAAGGAAAGCAACACAAGGCCTCCTGTAAGGCCAAATTAGTAGCCTCTCTATTAGTCTGCCCTCTAAGCTTTTTTTTTGTTTTTATGGGATTTGTTTGGGACCTACATATATAAGGAGTTTAAACATTAAGACTTTTGCCTAGTTATCACTGATGATTTTAGCAGGTTTAGTTTAGTTTGGGTGTTTCTTCTTAAGATCTATAGTATTGAAAAACTAGTTGGAATCCTTAAGGACTTTATAAGACAAATTAAGAACCAATTAAATCAAAAAGTTAAAACTATTAGATGTGATAATGGTACAGAATTTAAGAACAGGGATGTTATTGAATTTTGTGGGTCAAAAGGGATCAAGAGGGAATCAGTTTTGTAGGTACTCCACAACAAATGGAGTTGCTTAAAAGAAAAGACATGTCCCTTATTGAGGCTGCTAGAACTATGCTAGCAGATTTAGTTTTACCTAACACTTTTTGGGCTGAAGCAGTTAGTACTGCTTGTTATGTTCTTAATAGGGTATTAGTGACCAAGCCTCAAAATAAGACACCTTATGAACTTATAACTGGTAAAATACCAATCATAAGCTTCATAAGACCTTTTGTGGTTGCCATATGTAACTCATTCTTGAATACCATGGACCATTGGGCAAATTTAATGGGAAAATCCAAATGAAGTGTTTTTAGTAGGGTTTTCTCTTTTTTTTTTTTTTATACAAAGCAATGGCCATTTGAGGTATACAATTTGGATAACAGAGAGTTGAGGAAAACCAGCACCATAACCTTTTTAGAGAATAAACCAATGTTGCAAGGAAATGGACCAACTTGGTTGTTTTTGATCTTGATTATTTTAAAGTGATTCAATGGAATTTTCACTGTGAGATCAGATAATCAAGCTAACAAAAACATGCAGGTCCCACAAGAAGCTACATCAAAATTACAGGTACAAAGAAAATAATTGATGCAGGTGATTCTTAATACGAGCTAATTTTGATCAAGGACTACTTTGTACTACAATATGGTCTTCTTATACTTCATCACTGTAAAGTCCAGCAAGTAGATAAGGAGAATCAAGTCCTTTTTGGATGAGCATAGTAAGACTTAAAAGGCTAAGAACGGATGCAACTGGTTGGAAGCTAAAGCTCTCAGGGAAGGAGTTTGCCCGAGATAAACTGAGGTCTGTGCTTCTTTATGAAGGAGCTTAGTGCTCTTATAGCTAGCAGTACTTACATAGTTAATATCTGCTAAGAACAAACAGTTAATTACTGCCAGTTCTTATGATGGACTATCCTTCATGATCTACCAATACTGTACAAGATGGATTCAAAAATACCTGCACTTGAGGAAGGAAAATTTGACTGACCAAATCTTATAATGTTTTTTACCAATTCATACTTATGATGATGTGGGTGCAGTGGCAGACTTTTCAAAATAGAATCTGTTGTGAATGTCAGTCCTATTCCCTCATCAAGGATTAACTCTATCCATCCTTTAACTTTAATTCTTGGAGATCCATAATCAGCAGTTCAAACAAGAAGCAAAGTGACCAAAAGTTCTGGAGCCCATGCTTTTGTAAGCTATATTTAAAAGCATAAGGTGAGAAATAAACTTAAGGACTCTCAAGCATTGTTTATTGTTTGTTTCTTGTCTCCAAAATGGACCCAAGAGTTCTTGAAGCCTTGTCGGAAGATGAAAGTTGGGTTGATGCTATGCAGACGAACTGCTACAATTCAAGATTCAAAAGATTTGGATTCTTGTTAGATTTGCCTTATGGGAAGATGGCGAGTTGGGCTATGGGTTTACAGAAATAAGAAGGATGAGAGAGGTGTTGTGGTTCGAAATAAGGCAAGGTTAGTTGCTCAGGGACATAGGCAAGAGGAAGGGATAGATTATGATGAGGTTTTTGCTCCTGTGGCCAGGATTGAAGCCATTAGGATCTTTTTAGCCTTTGCCTCTTACATGGGATTCATAGTCTATCAAATGGATGTGAAAAGTGCCTTCCTGTATGGGAAAATTGATGAGGAGGTCTATGTGTCTCAACCTCCAGGTTTTATAGATCCTAAGTATCCTAAGAAGGTCTACAAAGTAGTGAAAGCTCTCTATGGTTTACACCAAGCTCCCAGAGCCTGGTATGCTACTTTATCTACTTTCTTGTTGAAGAATGGATACAGAAGAGGAACTATTGACAAGACTCTTTTCATCAAGAAGGACAAAAATAATATCATGTTAGTGCAAGTTTATGTGGATGATATTATTTTTGGTTCTACAAAGAAATCTTGGTGTGATGAATTTGAGGTATTAATGAAGAGTAGATTTCAGATGAGTTCTATGGGAGAACTCACCTTCTTTCTTGGATTACAAGTCAAACAGAAAGAAGATGGTATTTTTATAAGTCAGGATAAGTATGTTGCAGAAATCCTGAAGAAGTTTGATTTTGCTAGTGTAAAGACTGCTAGCACACCAATTGAGACCCAGAAGCCTTTAGTCAAGGATGAGGAAGCTAGTGATGTGGATGTACACCTTTATAGATCCATGATTGGCTCTTTAATGTACTTGACTGCTTCTAGGCCTGATATTATGTTTGCAGTCTGTGCTTGTTCTAGGTTTCAGGTCACTCCAAAGACCTCCCATCTAAATGCTGTAAAGAGAATCTTTAGGTATCTAAAAGGCAAACCCAAACTAGGCCTTTGGTATCCTAGGGTGTCCTCATTTGACCTGGAAGCCTACTCAGATAGTGACTATGCTGGAGCAAATCTTGACAGGAAATCCACAACAGGAGGTTGTCAATTTCTTGGTAGAAGACTTATTTCTTGGCAATACAAAAAGCAGACCATTGTGGCTACTTCTACTACAGAGGCAGAATATGTTGCTGCTGCAAATTGTTGTGGGCAAGTTTTGTGGATTCAAAATCAAATGTTAGACTATGGGTTCAATTTCATGAACACAAAGATCTACATTGATAATGAAAGTACAATATGCATTGTAAAGAATCCAGTATATCACTCCAAAACAAAGCATATTGCAATTAGGCACCACTTCATTAGGGATGCTTATGAGAAGAAACTTATCCAGGTGCTCAAAATACACACTGATGACAATGTAGCTGATCTTCTAACCAAGGCATTTGATGTTAGCAGGTTTCAGTTCTTGGATTGGGATGATCAATCCATAAGCTGTATTAGTTAAGGGGAGGTAATCTGATTTGTTGTATAGTTTGTATGAAGTGTTCAATGTGCAGAAGAATCTTGACCATAGTGATGATTTTCATGAAGTTATTTGGATTTTAGAGAGTCATTAGGAAGAGCTTTAGATGGTACTGAAGCACTGTTGTTGCCAAAATTGTTCATTCTTTGGTTGGCAAAAGTTAGTACCGACAGTGCAAAGTTAATACCATTGGGCAAAGATAGTACCGCTATAGAGACGTTGAAGAAAATACCGCCAAGGGTCTAAAGTGTAAATTGAAACGGTTTCTTTGATCTTAGGTTTGTTTAACCTATATAAACCCATCTCAATTGCACTGTTCACTCACGTAATCTCTATCACTTACTTTCCTTCATTCAAACCCTAATCTCTCACTTACCGATGATCTCCAATCATGGTTGTTCTTGAATTGTGCCCTAAACACAATATGGTCGCCTATTTAGAGAAAACTAATGGAAATGCAGAGTTTCATGAGATTATTGACTTTCTTGCGCGAAGCTCCATTCACAATGCTCTTACTGTAGTCCAGTAGTCTCTACTACATTTTTTGAACAGTTTTGGATGTCTGCTAAATCTAAAATAATCAACAACGTTAGGTATATTACTGCCAAAGTAGCTGCAAGCCTGTGTCTATCTCTGAAGCATCAATAAAAAGTGATCTTCTTTTTGATAATGCCGATAGGATAGATTCTCTACCAAATCAGGCTATATTTGATGCTATTCAGCTCAAGGGTTATGAGGGGGATTTAACTGTTTTAACATTTAACAAAGCTCTGTTTTCACCCCAATAGAGATTTCTTTTTCATACAATGAATCATTATATTAGTTCAAAAAGCACCTATTGGGATAAAATTCCTACTAATATTGCCACTGCAGTAATTTGCTTAACCTCTAATCAGAAATATAATTTTTCTAAATTAATCTTTGATGGTATGCTTAGACACTTAGATGCAAAGAAAAAGTTTGTTATGTATCCACGTTTTATTTCAGTCTTTTTAGATACACAGCTAAAGAGTGTGCCCGTGCCTTTAGACCATTTTCCTGTTAATGCTTTGACAAGTAAAGTTTTCTCCTTTATGGTTAAAAAGGGTAAATATTTTTCAGGGAAAGTCACACCTCTGTTTTCTAACATGTTGGTTCAACCAACAAAGGATGAGGGTGAACAATCAGAAAGACCATCTGAACCACAACTTACACCCTCTCCTCCTCACCCAAGTGAAGTTCATGTTGAGCCTCAGTCTGACCCATTACCTAGACCTTCACCTACTACTCATATTCCTGATTCCATTCTAGAAAGCTCTGGTGGGAATCATGCAGGTCAGTCATCCAGTGATAAATCCCTTTCAGGGAATGAGGGTGACATGACACTCAAAAGTGTGTATGATCTTTGTGTCTCCTTGTGTACACAGGTTACAGATCAAGCCAAGGAAATTAAACACTTGAAGGCATAGATCAAGAAGCTTAAGAAGAAAGCCAAACCTGTTATCACACACCACAGAGCTTGGATGAAGAGTGTATCCATGAAGCAATGATTGGCAGGAAAGAAATCCTTAAAGACACAATGGATGCAAAAGGATTATGTATCCAAACAAGGGAGGAAACCTGCCAAAGCTGAACCTTCAGTCCATAAAGATCCATTGTTTGATGAGCTTGCTGATGATACGTTGGATTATATGGATACTGAGAATGCTCAAGATATGGGGAGGTCAAGATTTGTGGTGCATGAAGAGAAAGAAAGGGAAGAAAAGGAAGTTAGTACTGATGATGCACTAGGTACCGACAAGGAAAAAGATAGTACCGACAAGGAAAAAGATAGTACCGACAAGGAAAAAGATAGTACCGACAAGGAAAAAGATAGTACCGATAGACCAGATGAAGGTACTGAAGGAAGAAGTGCTACTCCAACAACTCCAACACCTACTCCTACAACTTTTGGAGATGATGAAACTATTGCTCAAGTTCTTCTCAACATGAGCCAAGCCAAAGCAGTTTCAAGAGAAAAGGAGAAAGGAGTTGAACTGAAGGATGTAGAGAATATTGAAAGACCAAGGCTTACTTCAACAAGATCTCTCTTAACTTTAAAGTCTCTTCCAAAGATTGATCCCAAAGACAAGGGCAAGAAAAAGATTGAAGAGGATGAATCTGACACTGAATCAGAAGACATCAATGAAACTGAAAAGAAATTTAAGCAACTTGCTAGGGATGAAGAGATGGCTAGAAAGGTACAAGAAGATTGGGAAGCAGAAGAAGAAGTTAAAAAGCTAGCTGAGGAAGAAGCTATAAAGGCTGCCCTTTCAAATGAATATGACTTTATTCAAGCAAGAATTGAAGCTGATAGACTTCTAGCACTAAGACTTCAAGATGAAGAGAGAGAGCAGTTCACTGTGGAAGAGAGAGCAAAATTCCTTCATGATACAATTGCAGCTCAAAGAAGGTTTCTTGCAGAACAAAGAGCTATTGCAATAAGGAATAGACCTCCTACAAGAACTCAGCTTAGGAATCAGATGATGACTTATTTGAAACATGTTGGAAACAAGAAACACTCAGACCTGAAGAATAAAACTTTTGAAGAAATACAAGCTTTATATGAGAAAGTGAAAAGGTTTGATGAAAGTTTCACTGTTATTGGTTCCAATGAGGATGAAAGAAAGATTAAGGAAATGAATGAAGGAGCTAGTGATCCTGACAAGAAGAAGAAGGTTGTCAAGGAAGATGTCTTAACTAAGGAACCTGCAAAGCAAGAAGTAGTAGAGCAGGGTACAAAGAAGAGAAAATCTGTTATTACAAGGTTGAACAAGGTATCATCACCATATGGAGACTATCTTGTTATTTACAGAGCCAATGGGAACTTCAGGGCATTCAACTATCTATTGGAGGTACTTCATATCTTTAGAAAGTGTCTAAGATTGGTTACATTTGAAGTACCATAGATAGTGAAAAATGGATGAGAAAATCGTTAATACACGGTTTCAAGAACAAGGGTATGCAACACCAGTATGGAGACTAGCCTTATTATTTATAGAGTGCCCAGATTTGGGACTTCAGGGCAGGTTAACTAACCTATTGGAGGTACTGGTCCATATCATTACAGGCAAATTATTTCACTTGTTATGAATTAGTAATGAAGAGCAGTACTGCCAAAGTACACAATTGGCAAGGAATTGGGTGAATTCTTTACGGGAGATTGGAAGAACACTAATATGGAATCCTCAAAAAGAAACACAAATGATCTAAAGTGACTTCTGTAATAATCAACAAAATTGGAAGATTGTCACATGAGAATAATATAAGTTGGTAGTTTTACATATATAAGTTTTGAAGATTTTAACAGATGCATTCATAATGATATTGGTTGCTAGAGAAGGTTATCCTCTCTTAAAGTATTTGATGCAAAGGATTGCTTGATTTTTGATTATAAGTTGAGATTAAGAAAGTAATTCTATTACATTAGATTTGGATACATATATTAAGCAACAGATTGATGAAGAGGGTAGATGATGTAAACGGAGAATGAGAAGGGTTGCAGTGTTGGCAAACCACCACACAAACAAATGGTCATCAGTTCACTCATGCATCAATAGCATAAAGACTGCTATCCCATAAGCAAACCGGCTTATTGTAACAGACAATCTCACTAAGATCTTGTTATAGTTATGGACAATTTACCAAAAAGAGTATAGGGTTTTTTCAGCTCACCATGCTTTCATGGTGTCGAGAGATTGTATATAGTCCAGCTCAAACACTTTCTTGTCAAAGACTAACTTAAACGATCCAGTTTGATTAAGCTGGAACCTTTGCTAAGACACAATAAGGATTTTATCACTGCAACCAAGTTATGGCAATGAAGCATCTGGCGCTTAGTTCCAAAAGCAAACGGGTAATTTGGGTAAAGACAAATCAAAATTCCATTGAGGTTGATAGATTTACCAAAAACTGTATGGTGAATATTAACACAACCCAATATAATTCATAACAATAGATGACTATCCAAGAGCAACACGCAATCAACTGGTCAAGGCCCTCAAATCATATTTGGCTGGGAATTTGCCAACAAAACTCCAACGCCCACTTCGTTTGTTTGTAGCTGATAAGCCTTTGCTGTTGTAAGACGTGATACTCGCAGAAAGTGATAGCAAAAGATTCAAAGATTATTAAAGACAATCAAAGATCAAGGATTTGACAAAAGAGTTAGGATACATTATGAACCGTTAACCTCTTCATACATATATAACATACACGAATTATGCCCTAGAACAGACGACAAGAGAGTGAGTTGTTTTGTAATGAGAGAAAGAAGAGAGAGAGAGAAGAGAGAACGCGATATGAAAAGGGAAAAAGATTTACTTATTTTGAACAACTTACTACTTTTCTTAAATCTAAGCAAAAGAGTTTATATACCCTTAGTCCTGCGTTAATGCACGCGCGGGATATTTAATCTAGGACCCTGGCTTGGGTATTTTGCTTGGGATTAACACCCAAAACATAAACACTAATAATACATAAGATTACTATCAAGCCCGATCTCCTGATACTTTCCAATTACCAGGAACGTGATCTAAACCTGAATGCGTGCCGAGACTTAAATACATATATGAATGAAACTTCCATTTTTAGTAATAAGCCTCAATTTATGAGTCGAAGCCAAGGAAGTTCGGTAATCACATGCCTACACGAAGAAGAAGCTTCGCTTGTAATTAGTTAATGTTGAAACAGAGGCATATTAATCGGTAAATCGGATACGATAGTGAAATCTAATATTGATATAAGATTTTCTGTTTAATCCCAACAAAACCCGAAGCCCCTGGGGGGTCTCCTAGTTTAAAATATCCCTCGCGTAGCCTTTTTTGTGACGTGGTATATAAGCTTTTTCTTTCCATAGAAAAAGTTATTGTTTCATTTTTACTAATATTATTCAAAATTCCCATTTCTCTTTTCATCGCACTCACATATTTTTATTCACTCTCTCTTTCCTCTCTCTAAACACTCACCGATGTTTCTATTACTCATAATCCTAGTTTATTATCGTGTATAGTTAATATGAGCCGTGAACGTAGTTATCTGGGATACTAAAATGGCTATCATGAGCAAGACATACTAGTACATAACCCGGACCTTCAAATAAAGGAAGGTTTATAAACTTATCCTCTCTAAACGAGAAAATAAACGTTTTCTCGTCTTGAGCAGTTCTTACAAGACATTCAATATCTTTAGCTCAAGATAAAAGGATATTGTACGTCAGCAAAGTGCGCTTTAGACCCATAGCGTTAGAAGAGAAGTCACGTCCTAACATTTGAGATTTTTTCAAAGACGTTTGAACACAATTTTTCAATGAATTTCAATATCATACTTATCCCAATATCATTATATCTTCATTCTTTCATACAATCTATATTATTGATGATATCAACACTCCATCCCCTCACAGTGTTATCAAAAGACAACAATTTCATAATTTGGTCCTATTTATTGAGGAGGGATTTTTCAAAAAAACACAAAGTCTTAAACTTGATTCTTGGATACATCAAACAACGACATTCTTATGGCTTCCAAACATTAATCAAAAATGTGACCAAACCATTCATTGCTGACATATTTATAGCGACCCACAGATTATTTCTTCATAGACATATTTTAATCCCAAGGTATTTCAAAAACTAAGTGTTTTATAATTTAAAATAAGGGGGAGGAAAAATGTAATGCAAAATGATTGCTCAAACTGACTTCCAAGTTCTTAAGAAAATGTAATTATGGTTCGATCGGAGTATTCCAACAACATCTATAATTGCATGAACGATTATGAAGTCTATACAGGTGGTAGGTAGCTGAATAATCCTATATCCAACCAAACCACACTATCCCTACGGTATGATGATTGGAGATGAATGTATATGGGAATAATGCCGACTAAGATTGAGCTAACACTGGAACAATCACAACAAGGTGTTAATAATGACGTTTGAACACGGCAGTTCAAGCCTCGGTCGTCAATGATAAAATGATGTCTGATCATAACAGTTCAGACCTCGCACCACAACGACAAATGGCGTCTGCTGAAAATAACACTTCAGGCCCCGTTCCTCAATGATAAAATGACGTCTGCTCACATCAGATCAAGCATCGTTCTTCATCAAATGACTTTTGATCATAACCGTTCAGAACTCGGAATTCACGACCACAGCAATGAACAGACAAGTTCAAAGCTGGTTCCAAAAGTTGTTCCTCTAGCAGTCAAGACAGCTACATCACGACAAGAGATGGGATTACAATTCCACATTCACATAGCAATGCTGAGGACAACAGGTATATATATAGAAAATACAAAATTAGAAAAACAGAAAATTTCCAAAAAGATTCTTCTCAAATCTGAAAAATAGAAAATTTCCAAAAAGAATCTTCTCGACATGTCTCTTGGAATCATACACATTTAAGTCTTAAGAAATGTCGTATTAACATTGACACGGGTTGTAAAATTAAAGTTCTGGCGAGAGTTTCAATAGTTTCAAACATCATTTTCCTAATTTATTCTAATGGCTTATGTGCAGAATGTCATACATAACCCTGACTTCAAAAAGGAAAGGTTTATAACTTACCCCCAACGAGAAAATTAACGTTTTCCCGGTCTGAGCTGTTCTTACAAACATTCAATGTTTTTAGCTCAAGAAAAAGGAAAGTGGTACGTTCAGTGCCGCTTACCAACGTTAGAAGAAAGTCCTCTAACACTGGTTTTTCAAAAAGTTGGAACCAATTTTCAAGAATTTCTCAAGACAATTCATAATCTTATCAAAAATTTGTGGTGTTCCACACACCAAAAAAACCCACACAATGTTTTCAAAAAGACAACAATTCTTCAATGGGTCTATTTTTGAGGGGAGTTTTTCGAAAAACCAAATTATAATGGTTTGGATACAACAACAACGACAACTCCTTTATTTGGTATTCAAAATATTATCAAAAATCCAAACCATTATGCTGACCATATTTTCTCCTCAGATTTTCAAGACATATTTCTAATCATAAGGAATTTCAAAAACAAGTGGTTTTATATTATAATTAGGGAGAAAATCTAATTAAAAAATATCTATTCGACTCAATGTGCTGAAAAAAGGTTTTATGGTTCGATCTATACCCGTACAACACTAATTTCACGAGAATCTAAAGTCATAAGTGGTTAGGTCTAGGAATCACTCCTATGGTCCAACCAACCGGGGATCTACAAAGGATATCCAAAGTTAGAAAATAGCAGTCCTTAGGTGATTGGAGATTGATGATAGGGGAATAATGCGACTAAGATGAGTTTAACACTGAACAAGCACAACAAGGTGTTAGTAATGACGTCTTGGTAACATTGAAAGGCGTTGAAGAATGAAAAAGTAATGTATGGATAAAGGGTCCTAAAGAAAGAAGCCCCTCCACACACTTAAGCAGAAACCGGGCCATACATATGCTGTCAAATCACAAGTTGATTGCTGACATGATATTGAAGAAAGTCATCATGGACCCAGTGATGCAATGCACAACCCTTCCCAGCCATTCGGGTTTCTCTCAAAAGAAACTTGTCTCACTTGTCACGGAGATACACACGTTATCTATTGACATCTCACTCCGAGATTGTTGATATTGAATAGGTGGCAGTCTGCTCCAGCCTCCGAGTACTAAAACCAAAACGCACTAATCGAGTCTAGAGCCAAGAGATAAATCTAAATCTCGTTAGGACACATTCCATTTCAAACACTTGTTGAACATCATCAAGTTCACAAGCTGTTATCAAGAGTCCTACGCAATATCATTGTGATATTTGCCAGAACATCCGAGTGATACTAATGTATTCACAATGAAGATGGAAATCCTGCTTGAGCCAGCATCAAACAAGCTCTTGGTAGGTGACTTGCGAGATTCTATATGAATCAAACTTGTGACAACTGGATATCGATTTGGTCCAGTAAATGAATTGACGGTTGATGAATTTTGATAAAAACATAACACTCTCGATGTGTTACAAAAACACTTTAACGAGTGACACGTCGATTGATTTTCAAATCAATTTTCTCGTTTATCACTAACGTAAACCTGCAGGTCAAACGGTGGTAACGGCAACCTCAATCCCATTCAAATGCTCAATCTACAAAGACATACTATCTAGAAAGCTCAAGATTTAAAGACAAAGACTTCCGCAAACTCTGAAATAAAGCTTTCAAGATGATGCATAGAATGAGCATGTTGGTCAAAGTCATAAGATCGCAAGATGGCATAGACGATAAAGACAATGACAAAGGCTCAAAGTCAAGATCGCAAAGCATGAAGGAACAAGCCTACAACAAATAACGAAGACAAAGACCAAGAACACTCGAGCTTAAACGACAAAAGCAATCTCACTGATCTCATGAAGGAGTGTCATCAATGAACTCACTTCGGGGGAGATTGTTAGCCTCAATTTTATTGAGTCAATAAAGGAAGCTCGTTCCCGTGTTCAAGACCTCACTTCGGGGGAGATTGTTAGCCTCAATTTATTGAGTCGAACAAGGAAGTTCGGTCACTCTACGATGGAGCTTCGGTCTTTAATTAGTTAATGTTGTAATAGGATAATATCGGGAATCGGGCTCGATAGATAATCTAATATTGTATATGTTTTGGGTTTAATCCCAAGCAAAACCCGAGCCCGAGTCCTAGTTAAATATCCCGCGCGTCACATTAAATGTGTAGGGGTATATATAGATATTTTTACTTAGAAAATATCTAACTTCTCATTTTTCTAAATAATATCTCTAGTTTCTCTCTCAACTCTCTCTCCTCTTTCTCTCTCTAAATCAACTCACTTTCTTTATCTCTTTTCTAGTTCGATTCGTGTTGTGTTATATGAAGTGTAAGTGTTAATCGGGATCCTACAAAAAGATTGGCTGAGATTGAGACTAAGTTGGTGTGGGCTCGTATGGAGCGTGAGACTCCTAAAAGGAGGTTACATGAGTCCCGAGTGTGGAATAAGATGTTTTACTTGGATATGGTTCGTATAGGGGTTGTTCCGAAGTCGCCATCTGATGATGAGGATACCGAACGTTCGAGAAAGAAATCAAAGAACTCTACTTCTGATGGGACCAAGGGACCTTCCGAGCCATGTGGACCACCTAGTAACTCTTAGTAGATTAGTTTATCATTTGTAGTATCTTTTGTAAATCACTAACTAAATTGCGATGTCAGTTAGTAGAACTAGTCTTTTGGAGTTGTATAGCATTAGATGGTGACATGTAATGCATGATAATGCAACTTGTAACTTGTTTGTGATTAATGAAATGACTATATTTTGGTTCTAATTCTATGTTGTGTTGTTGTTACTTTTCTTTTCTTGTTTCTTCTAAATTGTTCCTTTGCTTAATACAATCATCGAATGAATACTCATTATGATTTGATTTGTGTTGTAACCGGATCATGCCGCCAAAAACAATGTCTGAGGCACGTATGCGCGAGGTTATTAGGGAACAAGTTGCCGCATATATGGCTGAATTTATGGCAACTATGAACCGCGGAGCCGGTGGTGGTGGAGCCGGTGGTGGTGGAGGCGGTGGTGCCGGATCGGCAGCTCCCGAAATTACTGGGTGTACATACATAATATTCGTGAAGTGTGACCCACAACCTTTTAAAGGCACCGAAGGTGCCGTGGGATTATGTCAATGGTTTGAGAAACTAGAATCTGTGTTTCGAATCAGTGATTGCAAGAAAAGGGATAAGGTGAAATTTGCAACTGCTACTCTCCAAGGTTGTGCATTGACTTGGTGGAATGGAAGAATTGCTTCAATGGGTATTGATGCTACTAATGGTACTCCATGGACTAAGGTGAAAAAGTGGATGACCGAGGAATTTTGTCCTCGAAGTGTGTTGCAAAGGCTGGAGCAAGAATTGTACAACTTAAAGTTAAAAGGGACTGATATTGATGGGTATACAAACCGATTCCATGAATTGGCCTTGTTGTGTCCTAGAATGGTGGAGCCTGAGTAGGTAAAGGTGGAGCAGTATATTCATGGGTTGTCGAAGAATATACATGGTGATGTGACATCATCGAGGCCTGCTGGTATTGATGAGGCTGTCCGTATGGCTTATCAGCTCATGGGACAAATAATACAAGACAAGACTGATGAGGTTTCTGAAGGTGAAAAGAGGAAAGGCAAAGGAGATCGTGGTGGTCGTGA
Organism: Tanacetum coccineum; assembly: GCA_026074375.1. Taxonomy (NCBI): domain Eukaryota; kingdom Viridiplantae; phylum Streptophyta; class Magnoliopsida; order Asterales; family Asteraceae; genus Tanacetum; species Tanacetum coccineum. The sequence goes on along the minus strand of BQNB010129708.1, from coordinate 338 downwards.
TGACAACCGACGCGATTACAATCGTCGGCAAAAGCAAAGAAGGGCTAATGTTGGAGCTTTGACCAATGCTGCACCGAATGACAACAAAGTTTGTCCAAAGTGCAAGAATAAGAAGCATGATGGGGATTGTTGGAAATGTGGTAAGTGTGGTAAGTTGGGGCACAAGACTGCTGCTTGTTGGAGCCTTGATAGAAAAGATGTGGCTTGAAAGAGAGATTGCCCTAAGGTGAAAAAGAATGGACAAGGTGGAAATAACCATGGAGCTGTTTACAAGTTGGGAGCTGTGGATGCTCAGTAAGATCCGAAAGTCGTTACTGGTACATTCTTACTCAATAATC
>BQNB010129707.1:0-19070 GCA_026074375.1 Tanacetum coccineum | reverse complement strand
CTCTCTCTAGTTTCTCTCTCTAAAACAACTCATCTCTCTTTCTCATTTCTAGTTCGATTTCGTGATCGATTGTATGTTATAAAAGTGTAAATCGGGTACCTACATGCATGAATGTGTGTGTGTTTTGAAATGATATATGACAAAAGAGGGTACATTGTGTTCAAATATTCTTGGAGATGTGTCCCCCATATAGGGTCCGGTCGTGTACCAAGGGGAAGGGAGGGAATCCTATATTTTTTTTGTCTCGTGTCAGGATTTTGTATCGTGTTTGGTCCGAAAATACTTGAAACCTAAAAGTTCTTGAAATTAAGTATATGTTTCAAATATGTTTAGATATCTTATAAATGTCAAAAGGAATTGGATTAAAGTTACTGCGTCTCTTTATTGTATCAGACTCGATTTAAGTTTTGCAGTTATCCGTTTTCTGTTAGCTCTAAGCGGCACCTGTAAATCCCGTTTTATGCAACCGTTATCGAGAAATATGAAGTAACTTAATAAAATAAGTTTATCAGAATGACCCAAGGTATTTAGACATAATTTAACTTATTGTCGTGCCGGTACGCGTTGTGAGACGTTTTTCGCTGTGCGCGGGAAGATTTCCCGGTAAGTGATTAAATGTGATCGTAGACGTTTAGAATATAGAAATTTAAATCAAAAGCGATTCATAATTATAGAAATTTGTCGTTTATTAGTCGGTTATACCGTAACTGTTTTACGTAAAAGAAGTCAACAAAAGTCAACTCATGAGTTTTGCTATAGAAATTTGATGAAATTGTAGTATATAGATATATAGTCATAGTATTTTAAAATACTAAGACCTATGAAAAATCATTAGTTATCACAAACAATACCTTTTGTGAAATGGTGTTCAATCAAGAAGGAAGAAATCTTGTAATACCATGCCTGAGGGGCTTGTTTGAGACCATACAGAGCTTTCTTGAGACAATAAACATGATTAGAAAAGTCTGGATCTACGAATCCATCGGGCTAACTTACAAAAACTTCTTCTTTCAATGGACCATTCAGGAATGCAGTCTTCACATCCATATGGTATATTGTAAAGTACTTGTGAGCCGCGTAAGCCACGAACATGCAAACAGCTTCTAGTCTTGCGACTGGAGAAAATGTCTCCTCTAAATCTATCCCTTCTTTTTGACTGTAACCCTTTGCAACGAGACAAGATTTTTTCCTAATAACTGTGTTTTTCAGCATCCGTCTTGTTTTTCCAAAGCCATTTTACCTTGATTGCATGCATGCCTTCTTGTAATGGAACAAGTTCATACACATCTAGATGTTTGAACTGATTAAGTTCATCTTGTATTGATTCGATCCAGCTATGATCAAGCATAGCTTCCATGATGTTTTTAGGTTTAGTAAGACTCACTATGAGTGCGTACATACACAACTCTACATCAGTTCGGAGCCTATTTCTTGTTTGAACTGGCTTTGAAAGGTCACTAATTACTTGTTCAGTTGGATGATTCTTAGTCCACTTATCATTGTTGTAATGTTGTTGATGGAACTCATGCATATTTGACGGGTCTTGATAGTTTGAAGATGACTCAGCTTCTTCAACCTCAGGATTTTAAAAAGAATGCATAATAGTATTCCCATCAAGTTCTGCAACGTCTTCTTGAAGTTGTTCATCAGAATGAGTTTCTAAGACTGGAATTGATGATTCTTGAATGATTGGTTCTTCTGAAGAAGTTACTATTTGTGGAGCATCACTATCTTCAACAATGATTAAAGATGGTGATAGAGTATCTTTAACATCAAGAGTATTTGCGGCAGAATCATTTGTCACGTCAGAAGTACACGACATATAATATTCTTCATACAGAGGACCAAACAAGTGATCCAAGTCTTGTTGTGACGGTATTTCATTCATGTCGTCTGATGAATCATGAAAATTCGAGTATTTTAGAATGGGTCCTGAATCGTTACATTAAGAAGCCATTGTTGTGAGTTCATCAAATTTGACATGGATCATATCCATAATCTTTTTGGTTCGCCGGTTGTAAATATGAAAACCTTTTGATGACTCAGAATATCCAATAAAGATTCCAATGTCAGCCTTCGGTTTCATTTTTCCAAGATCATCACAATCATGTATTAGATAACAAAGAGATCCAAACACATGAAAGTATTGAACATTAGGTTTTCTCCCTCGAATTAGCTCATACAGAGTCTTGTTGTACTGAGTGTGTATAACAGAGTGATTCTAAGTAAAGCAAGCAGTAGCAATATCTTAAGCCCAAAGAAATTCTGGAGATTTTAAAAAGATAAGCATTGTGCGTGGAGCCTCAACAAATATACGGTTTTGACATTCAACAACACCATTTTGTTGAGGCATTCGATTAATTGAAGTATGATGAACAATGCCTAGCTTTGCATAAAACAATCGCAATTTCTCATTCTTGAATTCAGTTCCATTATTAGTTTGGATCTTTGGAATTTGAGCCTTTAGAGACCGTTGAACTTGATTAATGAAATTGATGATCATATCTGGAGCTTCATCTTTGGTGCGAAGAAAGTATACCCAGGTGTATCGAGAATAAACATAGACAATCACTAGAATATATTTCTTGCCATTGATACTTTCTACCCTCATTGGGCCACACAAATCCATACGAATTAGTTCAAGTTTGGATTCTGTGCTTGGAACCCATTTTGATAGAAAGGAAGCTATCTTGCTTTTACCTTGCTCACATGCTTAACATAAGTGATCTTTATCATACTTAAATTTTGGAAGCCCATCAACAAGTTCTTTTGACGTGAGTTGATTAATGGTACTAAAATTGAAATGAGAAAGCCTGCGGTGCGATAACCAAGATTTTATTGATGTGGCTTTGGACAGTAAGCATACTGGAGAAGAGGCTGCCAACTCAAAAATGGAGATAGTGTAGAGATTGGATTCACGAGAACCGGTAAGCAAATCAAGTCCCTCCATATTCCAAACATAGCAAGTGTTTTAACGAAAGGCTACTCCTAAATCTCCATCACAAAATTGTCCAACCGAAAATAAGTTATGTCCTATGCCTTCAACATAGTATACGTGACATATCGTGAGATTGCCTTGAACATAATCTCTGTATCCAGTGATTGCTGTGAAGTGATCATTCCTGAAGCGGGCTATTCCCATGAACTTCTCAACAAAATTTCTTAGCAGTTGAAGATTGCTAGTCATATGCTTCGAGCACCCGCTATCAACAATCTAAAGGACGAGCTGGATCACCTGCATCACATGAAACAAATGAAGATAGAGGATTGGACAATTTGGAAACCAATTTCTGAGTTGTTACCAGTGTTTTAGATTTTGTTCGAACACTAGTACTACTATGTGGCACATTAGGTGTTGATTGTGCAGTTTTGCTTTTGTGTGTCTAATTAAAACATGGTTGATATTCAAACCATTTCTGCCACTTTTGACTTGTTGCAATTTTGTTTTTCATGTAATTGCTAAGTGTCATATTTTGACTAGAATCAGGGGTTAGTGATGACACACTAGATACCTTATTTGTTGTTGTTGGGGTTTTAGCAACGCTAAATCTAGATTTTGTAACTACAGAAGTAGCTCCTAAATTCCTAGATTTTGCTGCTATGAGGGAAGTGAATAAGGCTTGTTTACCTTAGAATCTACAGACAAAGCATAACGAGCAACAATTTTTTCATGAGAAAACAAAAACACATTTTTACCACAAGAAACTTAAACAAGATTCGAACCGTCATTAACAGCAGTTACATTCTTGGTATTTAATACACTTGCATTTGATTAACATTCATTTGAATTCTTTGTTTCACGCTTATTAGAATCTATCCTAACACTACTTGACACCTTCTAAATATATGCATATAAGCTCTTAACATTAGTATTCTTCAAGACTCTATTCTTTAATTTAGTGTCCTTAGATTGTCATCTTCTAACACTATTAAGACTTTCTACATGTGGAATTAGAAACATGTATGTTAGCTTTAGAAGCCAGCATGCGTGTCTCTGTTTTTGTGATTCTATACATTCCTCTTGTGATTACATTCTCACTTTGTTTTTGACTTTGCTCGTTTTTTGGTATAGAATGTGAAGTGACTGGTTCTGACCTATTTGCATTGACCTTAGTGTTTGACACTTTCTTAGCCTTAACTGCTATGTTTTTAGGCAATGGTGTTACACAGAGAAGTGTTCCTGAGGTATCATATTTGTCAAACTTAATGTTCACATTCTTTCCCTTTTTAATGGTTTTAATCTTATTCTTGAGTTCATATATTATCACCAAAAGATCTTGATTTTGAGACTACACATCAGCATAAGCATATGTCTTTTGGTTAACATGTTCAATTAACTCATCAAGCTCTTTTTGATGTTGAGTCCGTTTTTCTTTTATTGAATTAAAAAGCTTTTGATATTCAAGTTTGATATTTTCTCTTTCTTTAACAACATAATGAACTTGATTTTTTAGCAACACGTTCTCATCATTCAACGTTGACAATCTAGACTTCCAAGAGACATCACAAGCCATTTTGTCTTTTTGATGTTGTAGTTTGAGTTCAAAATCAATGCTTTGAGCTTGTGATCGCTTAAAATCATTTTCAAGAATTTTGATTCTTTTGAGTAAATTGGCTTGAATATCTTTGGAGTCACTTGAAATTTTCTCAATTTCATTTTCTAACAACACATTTTTCTAATCTGCAACAGAAATCAACACACAATCTTGAATTTCTCTAGTTAAGGATACTTCCAATAGTCGATCAATTTCAGTTTGAAAAATATGTTCTTTTGGAGATTTTTCCTCAACTTTCTGTTCCATTGATTCAAAAATATATAATATATCTTGTACTTCCTCCATAAGTTCTTGTTTAACTTCTTTCAAAGTATTTGACAAAGATACGGACATCAGAATGACATTAGTTTTATAAAACTCTCTTAAAGAATTTTGACTGTCAGACATCCATCTCCTTTTTCTATCTTCTAAAAGAATGACATCAATACGATCCCTAAAGCATTAATCGCTAAAGCCATTTTTTCACACATTTTTAACAATTTGCTCTCTTTTGGCATTTTAGGAATTTGCGAATCTGTTTTGACTTCATTTGACTCAGAACATATATTAGAAGTAGAAAGAATTGAAAATTATGTTTGATCAACAAAAGATTCTTATTGAGGAACAAATGTTTCATAAAGAGCATTTAATTTGTTATAATCTAGTTGAACCATTTTGTTTCTCATTTTCAATTAACTTTCTTTCGTGTCCTCTAAAGTTTCCTCAGAATCAGGTGAATCAATTTTTAATTTTGTACTATAAAGCTTTTCACCATGATACATATTTTGGTTGTGCTGCAATGGCTTTCTTGAAATGTTCGAGATTTTTGTAACCCAACCCAGCTTTGAGAAAAAGATCATAAACTTTATTTGGTGTCTTTCCAAGAATGTAAATTGTTTGAATTGATTGACCCATTTTATAAACAATTCTATCATGAGAACTCAGTTTTTCCTCTAGATCAACAATATCTTCAAGATATCGATCTTCTTGTTCATTGAAAGCCTTTTTGACTAACTGAGTTTCATGTTGAATTATTAGCTTTTCATTTTTGACTTTGAACAATTCACTTTCAATTTTGTCTTTTTCTTTAAAAATTCTCTCAATGGTGTCTTTATCAACACGTATTTCACGTTCTAATTCATCACATGTTCCTTTATATTTTGTACATTGAATTGTTTTTGACTCAGATGTTTTGACCCATTCCTTATACGTCTCAAGCTCCTTTTGTAGCAACAATTTTTGCTGTTTAAGCTCATTATTTAATCGTTTTGTATTTTCAGCTTCTCTTAGAGCATTATATGCCATAATTTTAACATCATGATATTGATCATGAGCAGTTGAGTCATGTTCATCCGATCCACCATCATTTTCCACATAAGGATCATCGAATATGATATTAGAATCAATTTGATCATCATCAGATATGTTAATAACAGTTTTATGTTTTCCATGATTCTTGTGTTCATGAACCCCATTAGGTATCATTTAGTGTGAAACATTTACCTCGCTGACAATACTTTTTTAAGTATTTAATGTGAAAAAGGCGGTAATCTAGTTCAATTCCTACTCTTGGGATTAGATGTCAAGCTTCCCTAGTTACCCCATCTAATTTTCTTTTAAGTTTAACATGGTAAGTTCTAATATCAGGATTAACAAGATCAGCCACTCCTCCTATACTACCAAAACATAAGGATCAATGAAAGGCTATAAGGATATCTAACAGAACCATAATTGAACAGGAAATCATAATCATAACAATAGTAGATACATGGTTAGGCCAGCACTAGGAGTGCTTAGCCGCTCATGGTAACAGCAATGCAAGAATTAATGAATAAAAACATGGATTGAATCATCATAATTCTTACAGAGGATGAAATGAACGGTTAAATACAATAATTGTGCAAAGTGAATTCTCCCTTGGACCTTCTGATGAAATGCTTCAAACCTTGAGGGTTTGGTTCACCCCTTAGAACTATATGTGGAGTGGTGGAAGTGAGTGATGCTGAATGAGCCGGAGGAGGGCTCTATTTATAGGCTTCAAAATGTTTACGGCGTAACCCTTGTGAGATGTTACGCCGTAATCTTGCTACGTAAGCTTCCAATCTTCTAGGCATAAAATGATGTTACGGCGTAACCTTGTCGCCTATGTTACGCCGTAATGCTGACTCTGATAAATCATCTCTTGTAAATTTGAATGTTGCAGCGTAAAGTAGGAGAGGCTTTACGCCGTAAAGGATGTGATGACTCATTTCTTTGTTGGAGTATGTTACGGCGTAATCCTTCAGGGGTGTTACGCCGTAAACTGCCTCGGACTCTTCACTTTTGTGCATCTCATGTCCAAATCCCTTGTCTTTTTCTAAAATGCTCACTTGGTCCCTGAAAACTAATAATAAACAATTGAGTAACGTTTTCATACATTAATAACATAATTGTAAGCATTTTTATAGGGAATTTGATATTAAAATGTATTAACTATTTGATGTTATAAAATATCTCCCTACTTGACTTCTACTTTCCCTTAAGTAGAACCGTTTAGAATAATTCATAAAAAGATTTCCCCAATTTGACTTGAAGAAATGAATTTATAAGTTACTTATGCTAGAAAACATCAGAGTCGAACACCTCATGAAAAGGAGATCAAAAACACTCAACTCTCATTACTAATCTAAGTGTTTATTTTTTAGGTGATCACTCAATTGCACGGACATAGTATGTGTTCTATCATAAGCTTGGAAAGTACACAAGTCTCCACCAACTAGAATTAGGGTCTAAACAGTCTTCAAGGCAACATGGGTGACATTTGGTTTATTGGGTGATATAAAGGGTTAGGATAGACATGGGATACACTTTTAATGGTTGTTAAGATAAAAACATAAAACAAATAGTCTAAAGTAATCTAAGGCTGTCATAACTAGCTACTGTCCATCCAAGGTCCAAGAGTCTGAGTTCGAAAACCTGATCTTCGATAATGGGCTACTAGCTCCATTCTTCATATTTGTTGAGATGGCTTGGGTATAATGGGCTACTAGCTCCATAATTTTTAACTTAATTTGCACCATCTTTACATTTTTGACCACATGGGTGGGTTTTTAGTTGCACTTTATTTTCTTCATTTTCTTTCTTTTTAAACATGCAAATGCTGCAGGAGTTTATATCTTTTTATTATCGCCCATGCAGCATTTGATATTATACGCACATCCCTACACTTGAGATGAACAACGTCGAAAGTAATGACATAGGGGGGTCTTTATAGATCATAACTGATTAGTCTTCCTCGAACGCATAATATTTCTCGTTCTCATTCCCCGAACCATGGACCTTAAATAGCCATTGATTTCACACATAAGGAAATTAAAAGACTATAGGGTAGGGTAAGGCGAAATGGTGTACGAAAAACATATAGGGTTTAAACACGATTGGGTGACAAGGTGATCTAGGGGTTTATCTTGCCACTTCGTAGTTTTGTCTAATAGTGAGGCCCCAAAAAACTAGGGTTTTACATAGGGGAAGGTCGACACACCAGTCAGTATGCAAGCCGCATAAAACACCACACACATATAGGTTTTTGGGAGTGATTTCCTTAAAATGTTGCCTTTTTGAACAGTCTATTCTAACTAACAATTAGGTTCTTAACAAGATATACATGCCAAGTTCTAAAGTCTACAATACTACCGACACTCTCATGTATTTGGTGAATTTTATGTATAATAGATGAAAATGGAATACTAAGCTTAATCTAAACAAATTAATTACATGATAATAATGTGCTCGACAAAGATTTATTCTAGTTTAGTAAAAAAAACATGTCAAACTTTTAAAATTGACACTACTTTTCAAAGAAAACTAGGAAATCGAAGTTAAATATAGGTCAGGTGGTAATTCTACTCTCATCCCCCCACTTGGTTTGTACAATGTCCCAATTGTACAATTAAGGAAATGAAATAATGAAATAAGAGTAGAATTATAACAAAAGACTCCCTGAGTGTTGCTCTCTTCTCCGAGTATTAATTGCAAGAGTTGACTTCTTGAAAAGTGTCTATAGAACAACCTCGTTTCCCCTAAAATCACTAGACAACAAAGAGCATTAACCGTTCATGGATAAATATACACTACAATCTAACTCACTTTTGTAGGAATCACAGTTGCATTTAGCATATGCAACAAGCCTTTTAAACCACATGGTTTCCTAAGTGGACGAGTGAAGTCTCGTGAGGGTTTCCAGGGAACACACCCATAAAGTTCATTTACTTGTACACGGTTTTTGAAAAGGTTTCAAACTTATTTTAGTTTTTCAGAAAGGGTTTTACGGCGTAACCATGGGTTTGGTTACGGCGTAAACATGTGGTTTTAAAAATTTGAAATTTTGAACAAAAATGGTTACGGCGTAACTAATGCAGGACATTACGCCGTAATGATATCTGTTACAACGTAACCTTTGTGGTTACGCCTATACAGAACCTTTCTACCACACGAACATGAGTCAAGGAGACTTCGGATTCCATTCCTTCGTAGAGAAAACCTGCCAAATAAAGTGAGAGGAAACCAACAAAAACAAACCTAATTGTAGAAAATAAAGAGGGTTGTCTCCCGGACAAGCCACTTTTGTTTTTTACTGAGTTTTTAAGTTTAGACACAAGACGTTTAGTCTGTTGTGGATCCTTATTCCACTGTCCACTTCCTTACGGATCATACCCATGAATCTTGCCCTGTTTTCTCTTCCCATTGGCAAGCCATCCATTAATTCTTTAGTAACACGGATGAAACTTTGGCCAGTGTCAAACGAGTATCATTTTACTTCGAAAGTTTCTACGTGAACCATTGGTGGGTCATATTCTTCTATGTTGATTCTGAGTTTTCGCCTTTCCTCCTCTTCTGATTTTTGATCATACCACCAATAGGTACTATCCCCTTGTACTTTCCTACAATTTTCCCATATATCATCTAGCATATTTCCTTTATTTTCTATTCCTAATTCATATTCGTCTGCTAACTTGTCAATTTCTAGATCGACATCCACTTTATAGTCGTCAAACTTCTTTGACTCGCGGGTCTTTACTATATCTTCTTGAAAAATAATCGATTAGCTTATTTTAGTAGAGGATTTTTTCACTGGTTCACTTACGTTTGTGTGTCCATATTTTCAGCTATTCCAACAAGGTATTGGAATGATCTGTCGGCTAATCTTACGCTTATTTTGGTAGGTTTAAGAGTTTCGAGAGATAATTTGGTATATAGAGAATATGGCATAAGGTTAATTCTAGCACCAAGGTCGGCTAAGGCATTACAGGAGAAAGTTTTGTTGAAATTACATGGAATAAGAAAACTCTTAGGGTCTCCGAGTTTAGGTGGAACTTTGTTTTGGATCATTGCTGAAATTTCATCACTTAAGAGAGTGGCAGAGATTTGTTCGATTTTATGTTTGTAGCTTATTAGTTCCTTGAGAAATTTTCCATAATTAGGCATTCCGGCCAAGACATCGATAAGAGGTACGTTGATTCGAACGGCGCGGATCATATCAATAAATTTTCCGTATTGAGCTTCCATTTTCTCTTTTCTTAGACGTTAAGGATACAGGATTTTTGGTTTGTACAGTTTGGGTAATGGAGTTTCCTTAACTGGTTTTGGATTTTATGTTTTCGGTTGTGGTGTAGGTTCTTCGTCTTCATCATCGCTATCGAAGTTGATAAGAGTTTCAAAATCGTTTTGTTGATCATTTTGGTTTACTCGTGGGTTGTAAGATTTACCACTTCTTGTAAATACGGCATTCACATGCTCATTGCGAGATTGTGGTGGTTGTTTAGCTTTGGAATTATGTCCTTTTGGGTTTGGTTGAGTGTTACTTGGAAGAGATCCATAGGGTCGACCACATTGCTTGTCAGCAAGTCTGTCGAACTTGGTTTCAAGGTTCTAGATTAATGCTTGATGATTTTTGGCTATGGTTTCGAGTTGGGTTGTAACACCCCGCTCTGATAAAGAGACCAAGATTTACGTTATGGTGTCATATTAGAACATATAAACGCAAGCAGAAGACTTTATTAATCAAAATACCAAGTCATAAAATAAAATGACTTCAAACAGTATTAAATTCCAACAAAGTCAAATGAAAGAAATCTTTAAAAGGAAAGGTCTTAAAACATAAATCCAAATAAAAAGGGTTCTTCTAAAGGTAGGTCCTCTAAAAGTTCCTACTCTCAACACTCATATCCCAGCTTCCCGCTTAGTACCTGCCGCAGGAAAAGAAAATGCGGCTGAGCTAACGCTCAGTGAATAGATATATAATAACGACAACGGTAATAAAATAACCGAATGAACGAAACGGATCCCAAAAATCTGCTAAACAAATGTCATACGAAATAATAAGCGATGATTAAGAATTAAAGATAACAAAGGAGTGCCCACGAGCTCGAAACAAAAGTCTAAAGCATGCCACACGCTTAGACTACATAATCCAACATACATCGTATCATATTATATCATATAAAATTGTACATGGGAGCTGCAGACTCTGGATGTACCCTATAAAATGTGAAATGGGGTGTATTGCACACACACAACCATTCGCCTAAACTGAACGGAACAAAGTACCTAGGATGCATCCGTACGCTCCCTGCAAAACAAAGTCATATCCATATACATAAGTACAATGACGAGTATACATAAATGTAAGCTAATAATAATCAAATGCTATCATTCAAAAGGGAACGCCGTGGACAAATCACACCGCCACAGACAGTGTCATGCCATTGGTGCATCAATGACATGGTCATGGTACCTCCACGACTAGTTACAAATAGCTCGGTCAAGATTAAAGCAAAGATATAAGTGAACAAGTTTCGAATAATCAAAATATGGAAACGAATCTAGTAGTATATTCCAAACAAGAACCAACAGATTCATACAAACGAATATCGAATCAAACGGATTGTCAACAATCAAACGAGTCATGCTTACGGATAGCAACTCAAAGAAATATCAAATGAATATCAAATAGATCAAGTAGCCAAACAAATAAGAATGAAGTATCCTTACTAAAAGGACGGAATATATGTACCTTAACAAATAAGTAACGGAGAGAACGAACACGAAGATAAAAGATCAAAACCTCTTCACCGAATCTACATAAATCCATGATTACATATTGTTATCCATCTTATTTTATAAGTGTAATGAGTTTGTAACCAAGCATCTTCTGTAACACCCCCATTTTGATAATTTATAGCAGCGGGAAGCTAATATGGGGTATACTTCATATTTTTTGGAATGTATATATTTATTTTATAATTAGGGTTTTGATCCTAAAATATAACGGATAATAATCTCATTGTTAATTGTCGTGAAAAGATAACGTACATGTTATAGAGGATAATAGATTATTGACTTGACATATTATGATTTTTACATGATGTAAACATAGATAGAAATAGGTCGTTGCGAGAGCTTGTTTACTTTTGAAATGTAAACTATGATACGTATTGGAATGGAATGAAACGAAAATTTATTTTCGTGAAAATGTAGTACTTAATATAATACATAGAGATTACATGAAGGAAATACTGGAAAATTACGGGTTGTTATAGTCCCCCAACCTTACAAAAATCTCGTCCCGATATTTAGTTAGATAATGAAGTGGTGTTGCAAAATAGATGTGGATATTTAGCACGAATTTGATCTTCACATTCCCATGTAAATTCTGAGTTCCATCTTACTTTGACTATAGGGATACGTCTTTGTCTTAGTTGTTTGGACTTCTCGACTCCATAATCTCCAATGGTTCTTCTCTAAAGTTAAGTTTGTCATCGCAGCCAATTTTTTTCATTGGTAATGGACGAGGATTTGTCAATTAAGCATTTTCTTAGAAAATGTTGGAAAGTATTGTTGTCTGTTTTTTTGCATGCTTTTGTAATGCCCTTTTCTCTTCACAAATCCAATGACAAGTTTCAGACACTGATCGCAGGTTGCTTCCCATGGCTGGTCCTTTGCTTCTGCAGTTCCTGGTTAGATGACCCACCTTGTTGCAAGTCCGACACTTGCCAGTGCAAACTCCGGTGTGATGCAGGTGGGTGCATCTTGTACACAAAGGAAGATTTCCATGGTACTTTTTAGTATACCTTTTGTTCTCAGTTGGGGAGGCAGCATAAGTTCTGATAGTTTCTTTCCTTCTATTCTGCTTTTGGTGGTAATCATTGTTACGGTGGTGATTTTTTTGGTAGTTGCGATTGTTGGAGTAGTTGTTGTTGTTGTTGGTAGTAGTGTTCCTTCTATCAACAAACTTTCGTTTGTGATCGTTGGTTCCTTTTCTTGCTACTGGAGTTCCGCTTGTCCCGGTGTTCTTGTTAGTATTGTCAGTATTTCCCATGTTAGCAGCTTGTGCTTCCAAAGCAGCAGCAACACTATCAGCAACTAGTTGCCGGATGTCATCCTGAGTCCATGGTTCGCGTGTGGAGATGTTGATGTTCTCTTGGGAGGCATCTATCAACATATAAAAGATAACACAGAATGAGAATCCATAAAATGATATAGTCGTATCAATGGTTAAGGTATGAAAATTATGATAAAAAGACTTGTGATCATTCTCTGATATAGCATAATACAACGGAAAATTTTTAGAATTCAAGACTTCAAGAGATAGATACGGAAATAATGGAATGACTGATTCAATAGGAAATTTAGTGTTTCTAGATACAAAGGTTTTGAGAAAATCGGATGGTAATAGAATTATAGTAATCCCGGATCATGATATAAGATAGACAGTCTCGACATATACAATCGGTATTATGAAACAACGAGGTATAACAGAATCACCATTGTATTGGATCATATACAACTTGTCTATGTAATTTACAAAATTTTACAATCGTCATTATTTATATCCTACATCTAGTGGTTGGATTCTAGAAAACTAAAAATGACACAGATCTAATATGGTATTCTCCATTGAGTTCTTGGATCTTGTTCAGAAGATTCTTGATGACGAACCTGGACATAATCATGGAGTAGTTGACCTAACCGGTGATGAAGGGTACTTACTGATGAAGATGGAGATACTGGAATGGGTGATTCAACAGGAGTCTCAGTGTCTTTAGGTGGTGAAATTTCCTCGAGAGAAAAGAAATCTCAGGAATCAAACATCGGTAGAGGTATAATAGCTGGTAGAGCAATAATAACTTGGGGTGGTGGAATGGCATCATAAGCTTGTATGACCTTCATATACGGATCATCGTGAAAAGGTCAGATAGATAGTGAGGATAAAAGATCTTTAGTTAAATTATCTAAAGAGTCAGGAGAGATGTTTCCCGGTGTGACTGGGGAATAGCCTGTGGAGTCGGGATATAGTTAGGAGCATTTGTAGAAGAAAAAGCATCCTCCACATCGTAATCAGAAGGGATAGAAGGGTAGGTGTAAGAAGACATGACTGTAACAACCCAATAATGAATAACATAAATTATTTATATAATAGTATAGTAGTTATGTATTTGCACATACTATTCGGAAAAAGTAGTGGCATCTTCACAATTCAGAGAATGTAGTGGCACGGAGGACATTGATGGCAAAAGAAAAGTAGTTATAGTTAAGGTTTTACCTTTGTTCTCTATAACTGTGAGCTCTGATACCACTCTGTAAGACCCCTATTTTGATAAATATAGCAGCGAAAGCTAATCTGGGGTATTACTTCATATATTTTTAGAATGTATATATTATATTAATTTAGGGTTTTCTTGTTAGCAAGTCTGTCAAACTTGGTTTCAAGGTTCTGGATTGACGCTTGATGATTTTTGGCTACGGTTTCGAGTTGGGTCTTGAGATCCATGAATGTTTCTTTGACGAAAGCGTGGTCGATTGCTGAGATTTCATGAAATCGTTGAATTGTTTTTGAAGATCATAAGGTTTGTCATCAGTACTGGATCTATAGTTGTCTCGGTTATAATTACTTTGTTCGTTTGAACGCCAATTATCGCGATTTGAGTCTCGGTCGCAGTAATCATTGTAAAAACAAGTCTTATGAAAAGTTTGCATGAATTTAGCTTTTTCCTCTCGGGAAATAGGTATATCATCTTCATCTGGTTTTGTTTTTTAGCGTGGTTTTGGAGTTCTTTATACTAAGCATCCATTTTCAGGGTCATGGCATCCATTCGGGCCATAATTTTGTCAGTATTGGAATTACTGCTACCTTCATCGGCAAAAGCAACGGTTTTCTTAAGAGATGCTTTGGCTTTCTGATTTTTAGAACAATCGAGCTTAAGTAAGACTTTATCTTCGAGAAGCTGATAAGCTTGATTTGGAGTTTTATAGAGGAAAATACCACCAGCTGCGGCATTTAAAACTTCTTGGGTTATTTCGCTTAGACCATGATAAAAGATTTTGATAATGTTGCCTTTGGACAGATTGTGACCATGACAATTTCGGAGCATTTCCTTCATACGAAGCCAAGCGTCGGTTAGAGATTCGTTTTCGTGTTGAGAGAAAGCTCAGATTTCTTCGAGGAGTCGGTCGAAAAGAGCTGGGGGAAAGAAACGTTCGAAGTTCATCCCATGTTTCGATAGTTCCTTCGTTGAGTTCATCCAACCATGTTTTTGCTTCCCCAGTAAGGGATAGGGGAAACATCATTAGGCGGACGGCTTCATTCTCAGTATCTCTGTATTTAAACATTTCACACATTCCGAGGAATTCATGAATGTGTTTATGAGGATCGGTTTTGGTTCTACCATCGAATTGGTTTCTTTTGACAAGGGTCAAGTGGTTACCTTTGATAGCAAATTCGTTTGCGGTTTCAAGAATAGTGATTGCGAAACCAGGAGTCGGGGCGACAACATGGTCAGCAGCCCACATGGGTTCATCATCTATTAGAAAAAGATTTTCAAGAGTAACTAGAAAGTGACGGAAGTGGTTGATATCGAGGATTGGTGGATAGACAATTCTCGGGTTCTTAGGTAGATTGTTTCTTTGATTGAATGGAACTCTTCTGTTTTGTCGACGACGTCTTCGATTCAGAGTACGTTCGGGTTCAAGTAACGGTTCAACAAGTTCAAAATTGGCAGCACGTGTATGCATCCAAGAGAGAAATTGTTTGGGTCAGTTTGCCAGAAAAATGTACGACGGTTTTTGAAAAAGATGGGGGGTTAAAGAAATTTTCTAGATTTTGACTACAGAACAGCTAAGAAATCTCCAGCAACGGCGCCAAAAACTTTGATGTGTTTCAAAAGCTTTAAATTTATAAGACTGAAAATACCAGATAATTATATGGAAACACACAGGTAAAAGTATAACCCACGTATGTAGTCTAATCTTTTTAGGTAAGAACACGTCGTCCACACGGATTAGAGTAGTGTTCAAATAATCAAAAAGAAAATAGACTTTAACAATTTTGAAATAATTTTTACTTTACCAATGATAAAAGGTATGACTACTCGGATAGTTGAAAAATAACTTATATGTGTTGGAAATGATTTGACCTCGAAGATGGGGCATTAATTTATAAAGACGATTTCTCGTCAGAAAACATTTTAACAAATCAACTTGTTAACTTAAGACTTATATTTAGTTAACCAGACCAAATATGTCACTCAAATAATCCAGTTACTATTACATCAAAGCTTATTTTGTTTATCAATTTACGAAAGTAGATTTCTCGCCACAGACGTTAAAGACCATAGACAAATCTTTAAACCCACATAGATCATAATGGGTCTTTCGACCTATACCGATATGATTATATAATCTAAGTTGATAAGCAAAAATAGATAAGATGGGATATAACAGGGTTGCAACATAGGCTTAGGATTAAAGCGGTTAAGATCATACCAAACACTTATTCGTTATCGTAACTTCACCGAGTAGTCATGAGAGATTTAGCCTCTCATGGCTAAGGAGTTCATAACAAAAGTACTCATTACATTAATTTCCATTATTTCAATAATAAGGTAAGAAAACTTCTTCGTTCTTGATCGTTAGATCTTTTTCTTCAAGGGAAAAGGTATTTCTTTGTGTTTTGGTGAAGGGGAAAGATATGTGTGTGTAGAATGAGATAGGTAGTGGGAAATGGGTGTGAGAGGAATGAATTGTTTAAGAAATTTCATCTCATTTTATAGGCAAAATTTGGTGAAAAGTGTGGCGCACTTACAAATAAGTGCGGCGGACTTGGTGAGTTAATGCGATATCATTTAATGACTTTTACTGGAAGTGCGGCGCACTTACAAATAAGTGCAGCAGTTTTGAGGAGTTAATGCAGGTGCATTTAATGGACTTTAATTCTTCAATCTTTTGGAAAATGTGCGGCACACAATGTTGTAAGTGCGGCAGTGTTTGAACTTCAGAGGAAAGTGCGGCGCACAATATAACAAGTGCGGCGGACTTCTTGAATTTTGTCTAGAAATCTTTCTTTTCTTGTATTTGCCTCCCAAAGTGTATAGATTCTTGAGCTTGGGTCTTTAGAGTCTTCAAGTGAACCTATAAGCAATTTAAGCTTAATTAAGTATCGAAAGTTCATGAGAAATGATCAAATATAATTAAATAACGCCATAGAAAACATGTATAATTTGGGCATTATCATAATCGCTTTTTGGATATAATAAACTAGTTCTCCTATGGGGTGTGTTTGGATTTTGCTTTTTCCAAGCCCTTGGCCAAGTTTTAGAATTGGCACTTGTTTTACATTCTTTACAAAAGTGTTTGATGAAGGTTTCCTTGTTATTTGTACGAAACTGTTTTTCTTTATTATCTTAGACTCCAAAGATTCACCATTTTCTTCAGAGAGCTGGTTATGTTCGATTGAACTGGCCGGTTCTCTTGCAGAGGGAATCGGCAATGCCGGTTCTACAGTAGACGTTTCTTTGTCTACAGGACCCCACTTTTTGGTTTTAGTGTTGCTAGTAGAAGCTATGTCTTCTGTGAATCTAATCACATGCTTATCTTTTTGTGTTTTTTGTTTTTCAAGCATTTCTTGCAAAAAGATACTACTACTTTTGAAACTAGCTAGTTTTAATGACAGTGAGCTAACTTTAGATTGGAGGTTATCTTATTATTCACATTTGAGACATGATTCTTTGTTCCTTTCTAGTTGTTCTATCCTTTTTCTAAGGTCACAAGCTTCGATTCTTAACAATTCGTTTTTAGCCCTTAGGTGTTTGTTTTTGTTGATTATCTTAAGACTAATTTTGCATAACTTGTTATACTCATTTTGTAATGATTCACTATCTAAAGATGAACTACTATAGTAGGGAGTGTTAAAGAGTACCTCATTGTTGTCAAGTGCCATGAGACAGATTTATTCCTTCTTAGAGTCTTCTTCACTATCGCTCCAACACCCAACAACGAATGCTTTTTGATCGTTGTAGGAGTGTTTGGGACAATCACTTGTAAAGTGATTTGGATCTCCGCACTTGAAGCACCTACGTTCTTCTTTCTTCTTTTTGTCTTCCTTAATGTTTCGGAAGTTCTTTTTGTCATCATAAGGTTGGTGGACAAACTTTCCTCTTCTTCTAAAGAACTTTTAGAAATCTCTTATGGCCATGGCATACTCTTCATCGTCACTCTCCGAGCACGATACTTCTTCATCAGTTGAAACTTTTCTTGCTTTAAGTACAAGTGACTTGTATTTTTCTTTCTTGCCTTTGGAGATCTTTGAGTCCTTTTCAAGCACTACTTCATAAACTTTAGATTGCCGATGAGCTCATCTAGAGGTAGTGTTGATAAGTCCTTGGATTCTTCTATTGCTGTCACTTTTGGATGCCACTTCGTGGGGAGCGCTCTTAGAAATTTCCTAACATGATTACGACTTAAAAAAGATTCATCAAGTGCTTTTAGAGATGTAATAATAGTATTAAATCTAGCAAAAGCACAATCAATAGTTTCATCATTAAAAATAACAAATTCTTCATATTTTTGGACAAACAAGTCTATTTTGTTATCTTTAACTTGTTTATATCCTTGATGATTGATTATTAGTGAGTTCCAAACATCTTTAGTTGTATTAGACATGAAAATTCTTTCATATTCCTTTTTGGGTAAAGCATTGTACAAAACCATTTTTGCTTTATCATTTTTGGAAATCATTTTCTTATGCCTCTCTTCAAATTTCTCATAAGGGATGATTTCATCCTTACCATCTTTGTTTCTAATGGTAGGTTTATAGTTTCCATAAACTATAATGTGCCAAAGATCAATATCCTTAGACTTCACATAAGTTTCAAAATAGTTTTTCCAATATATAAAGTAATTATCCTCAAAGAGAGGTGGTCGTTGCATAGATTGACCTTCTTTGTAGTTTTCCGAATCCATTATCATTTTAAAGATTTAAAATAAAATATATTTTAAAGACTTTGGTAACCTAGCTTTGATACCAATTGTGGAAAACCAGAAAGGGGGGTTGAATAGTTTTGTCTTTTTAAAATTTTACTTTGTTTAAAACCTATGTGAAGTTTGACAATATTGATGTTTGGTTAAAAATCTAATTATATGTGAAATGCAATTAAGTAAAGAGTTAGAGAGATAGAACCAAACACAAGAATTTATAGTGGTTCGGCTAAAATGAAACCTTCC
>BQNB010129705.1:0-19071 GCA_026074375.1 Tanacetum coccineum | reverse complement strand
ATGCTTTGTTTGTGGTAGTAAATTTCATTTGATTAAAGATTGTGATTTTTATGAGAAACAGTTGGGATTGTATAATAAACCTATGTAGAATAATGTAGCAAATATTCCCTCATTTGTTCCTAGAGCAGCATCTGTTCCTGCTGACAGTAGGAATCAACCAGCATCTGTTACTGCTGGTAGTGTTTTTCCTGCTGGTAGTAGGAATAGACCAGCAACTGTTTCTGCTGGCAGACACGTTCCTGCTGGTAGTTCAACCAGACCAGCACCTGTTTCTGCAGGTAGGCCATTTTCTGCTGGTTGGAGAAATCATGCTGCTAGACCTATGACCAGACCAACAAGCCATTATTTTCAACATTTTAGTAGGCCTGGCTGTTATAACCAACTGTATATGGATGAGGGAAGATGGGGAACTGCTGTTAAGACCTTAGCAGGTTGTTCTTGGAAAATTAAAAGGCCATATATGCAATGGGGATCCAAGTACAATGGTGGATCTCATCAATCTACATGGTTTAACTCTTAATGATCCACAAGGCAGGCCTAAGTCAGTAATGACTTGGGTCTCCCATGTATTCTAATGTTGTTTCTGTATTGTTTATTGTAGGAAAATCCTCATAAGAATAAAGATTTAGGAATTGTAGATAGTGGTTGTTCACGAAGCATGACAGGTAATAAGGAGAAATTAGATGACTTTGTGAAGATTATAGGAGGTACTGTAACTTATGAACACCAAAATTTTTATTGATAATCAGAGTACCATCTGCAGTGTTAAAAATCCAGTTTTTCACCAAAGAACAAAGCACATAGAAATTAGGCACCATTTTATTAGAGATGCAAATGAGAAAAATCTTATTCAGGTGCTTAAGATTCACACAGATGAAAATGTGGCTGATTTATTGACCAAAGCCTTTGATGGACCAAGATTCAATTATTTGGTGGTCCACATTGGGATGCTCAATCCCTAAGTGCTAGGCTTGAGGGGAGGATTTGTGTCCAAGGGGAGGACTGTTGTTGTAAAATTTTCTCAATAGTTGGTTTTTTGTTTGTTTTACCACTTAGTTTTTAGTGTTACAATATTTTTCTTCTGGTGTGATTTCCAAATCCGTTGATGGTTGCCAGGTTACCCAAAACTGGATGGTTTTCACTTGCCATATTCTTGGAATGAAAAGTGGCTAGTCCATAGCAAACGGCTCATGGTAAAGACTTGCTCAAATCCGTTGATAGCTGTAATAGTTTGCTAAAAACTATATGGTTTTCACTCACCAGGTTGTTACAACAAAGAGTGGCTAATCCAAGAGGGTACGACTCTTGGTAAAGACTATATCAAATCCTTTAATGGCTGTGATGATTTGCCAAAAATCATTAGGGTATTCCAATTCACCAATGATTCATGTTCTAAGAATTGGACTGGTTATTAACTCACCAGGGTGATGTCATGATTCCACCAAAGGGTTAGCTAGCCTAAGAGTTAATGGCTACTTGGTAAAGGCTTCATCAAATCTATTACTTTTCTTTGATTCACCTCTCTCGGAGTTAACACACCATGGGATGTGATGAGAATAGTATGTAACCCTGAATTAATGGTTTTCATGTTGCTGATTCAGCGTTTATGAAGGTTGCTGCTTTTGGTGTTCATGCTGTCAATTTCCTTATGTTGCTGCAAAGTCTTTCACCTACTATAATCAGATTTCTGATTCAAGAAGTATAGAGTTGGTTTCAAGATGTTGCTGTTCAATCCTCTAGAGTTTTCAAAGAAAGATCTATCTAGAAACTTGAAGTTAACTGTGTCAAATTCAAGTTTAGGGGACGATTGTTAGGAATATTGTAATAGATAGTTACTACTAGTAGGTATGTAGTTCCTACTGGTAGAGTAAAAGTTCCTGCTGGTAGGTATGTAGTTCCTACTGGTAAGGATAATGTTATAGTTAGTGCTGGCAGATCAAAAGTTATTCCTGCTGGAAGAACAATATTTGTCTTGGTAGTATTATGCTTACTCCGAGTTGATAGTATAGTTAGTTAGTGATAAGGATATGCATGAGATATCCTAAGAAGTGATAATACTTATCTCTTTAGCGAGTCTTAGGTAACAGGTTGTTAGGGTTTTATGAATATTTAAGAAACCTACGGTCATAGATGAAAGAGATGATCGAAAAACACTTTTATTATTAATAGAAAAGATCCATAGAGGATCATTGTTTGAGTAATTCTTCTTCTTTAACTCTGTTGTTTATATTCCGCGTAAACAATAGTTTAATTTGTTAGAGTCTCTCTTAGAGTTGCTTGTGATTACATAAGTACTCTACAACCTTAACAGGCTTGAAGATCTATCTAGGACTGGACCTACACACGTAATCATGGTATAAAATGTACACTTGTGTCCAATTTGTAAAACAAATCATGTTCTCACCCCAAGGATGTAAATCATTTAAATAATTGTAAAACACGGGGCTATGAACTCACCTGAGTGAATAGTCCTCTGGAAATTGATAATAGATATCCAAGTATGAATCCCACTGTCAAATACCTAAGTAAATACGGCCAGTCTTAGTCTACAAGTTTAGGCTAAAGACTCAATGTATAAACTACAATAAATTTGCTAGTTTATGATTTTTCCAAATTAATTTAGTATTTTTTATCAAATTTTCTTTTCAAATATGTTTTTAATTCATAAAAAATAAATAAAAATCAAAAAAATATAATTCTTTTTTTTTTAAAATTTTCTTTTATCATTTAGCACCTAGGAAAATTAGATTTGCATCCGTAGGGTTAAAATTTTACAATTTTGGTTTTTTAAAAAACGAGGTTTTGTCCTGTCTCGTTTTTAAGTTTAAATCTTTTATAGCTTTCCTTTTTAGGTTTTCTTTATTCGTTTTTGCATTTTATTAGTAGAATTTGAATTTCAAAAACAAAAATCATTAAAACCATTCAAACGCGCGATCACGAACGTTCTCGATTTTCAAATTTGCACCTCGTTGGGAAACGACCAGGGAGATTTTTGATTTTACTTTGGTTAAAAGTAATTTTTAAAGTCTTTTTCATGAATACGTATACTGATATATTTAAATTAATTACCCTTGAAAATGTGTTATCATTTGGCCGCCGTGCTGGGGAGGATGTGTGCGATTTTCGTGTTACTGTCCTTAATCAAGAAATAAAAATCATCATCAATATAATGCTCTCAACTTGAGCATTATCATAATAAGTTCCCAAACAAAAGATTCAAAACTTCTCTTTGTGTCACTTGCGACGTACGACTCACCTTTAAAAGTTTAACAAACTATAAGAGGGGTTTAAGGAGGGTTGTTCCGAGGAACTACGACCCTAAAGGAGAAAGGTTTTTAATAGCTTCGCGCTTTCCTACTCCTCTGCTCCTTTGTGTGTTTTTCTTTTAAAGAGCTACCGTGAAGCTTGTCGATTATTGGTTTAAGTTATTCGATCTCGTTTTGTCCGTTAAAATAAATTGTGAATCAATTGGAAAACCAAAAAAATACTTTGATTGTTAGTGCATGTGCACCCGTTCTTCTTCTTCTAATTTCGTTGGTGAACCTTCTAAGAATCCTACTTCTACTTCTACGAATACGAAACGTCGTAATCGTAGACGTTCTAAACAAAGAGTCGAACCGTTCGCTCTTGAAGAAATTCCCGTAGTTACGATGGCCGATCAACGTACTATGGCAGAATTGCTCCGTGCACCCACCAAGGGTTATGCGAAGGCAATCGTGGTTCCACCAATTCTTGCTGAGCATTTCGAGCTCAAGCATAGTCTCATTAATATGATGACTTCGGACTAATTCTTCGGACTTGAGAAAGACAATCCTCATGACCACATCCGTTGGTTTAACAAAATAACTTCCACCATAAAATACAAGGATGTGTTGAACTCAACGATTAAGTTTATGCTTTTTCCATTCTCTCTTGCGGGGGCAGCCCGTCGTTGGCTTGAAAAAGAACCCCCTCGTTCTATTCTCACTTGGGAAGATCTTGTTTCCATTTATTAATCCGGAGGAGGATGAACATGTAGAGGAGACTTTAACAGACCCGGAACATGGTGAGTTTACCATTAAGGTCCCACCTCCTCTTGTCCAAAAAGCTAAACCTCCTTCTCAAAGAAATTATGTGGTTCACCAAAGGGATCCTTGTCATCCTCATATCCCTTATCCGTCAAGAATGAACCAAGAAAAACAGAAAGAGAAAGATGAAGTCCAAATTCATAATTTTTGGCAAATGTTTAAACAACTTCACATCAATATCTCTTATGTCGATGCTTT
Organism: Tanacetum coccineum; assembly: GCA_026074375.1. Classification (NCBI taxonomy): domain Eukaryota; kingdom Viridiplantae; phylum Streptophyta; class Magnoliopsida; order Asterales; family Asteraceae; genus Tanacetum; species Tanacetum coccineum. The sequence continues at coordinate 14,806 of BQNB010129705.1, read as the reverse complement.
AATTCTAATCCCGAAATACCAAAATATGCTTAGAAGTCTCTTTTCCAACAAATAGAAACTTTTAGAATTGGCAAACACACCCCTCAATGAAAATTTCTCAGCGGTTATCCTAAAGAAGTTACCAGAAAAACTAGGTGACCCTGGGAAATTTCTCATTCCGTGTGGTTTTAGTAAGCTCAAGTGCAAAGCCCTAGACGATCTAGGTGCTAGCATCAACTTGATGCCAATCTCGGTTTAGAAAAAGTTAGGTTTACCCGAGCTTATTCCCACCCAAATGACCCTTGAACTTGCTAACCGGGAGATTTGCACTCCGGTGTGAATTGCAAGAGATGTCTTTGTTCCGGTTGGAAAGTTCACATTGCCCGCCGATTTCATCATCGTTGATTATGAAAGCGATCCTTGTGTCCCCCTCATCTTGGGAAGACCTTTCATGAGGACTGCTCGTGCTTTGATCAACGTTCACGGAGAAGAAATGATTCTCCGTGACGGTGACGAAAGATTGATCTTGAATATGAGAAATGACACTTCAAGATATTCTAATAAACCTCAAAAAGAATCAATCAACATGATTGATATCTACAATATTTCTCACAAAGAATATCTTAAAGATTTGTTTGCAACAAATCATCAAAGTGGCAATCTCACTTTTTCTTCTCATACCGATTTAACTTCACCGGGAGTTATCAATCTAATGAGTGGCAATCCCACTCCGACTTCGGAAACCGTGACCAAGTCTTCTTCTTCCCCAACACTTACTTCCATCGAAGAAAGTGATTTAATTTGGGAAGAATTCAAAGCTTATCTCGCAAGTGATTCATTTCCACCGGGAAATAGTAATCCTTTATCTCATCTCCCTCCTTTTCATAATTCTTTAAGTGGCAGTACCACTTCTTCTTCACCTAGTCTCTTGATTTCTGAGACTAGCGACTATTCTCTTGAGGAGTTCCCCGATGAACTCGCTCATTTTACATTTCCACCAGGAATTGATTACCTTCCCTTTGATGCCGAATCCGATCTTCGAGAAATAGAGTATTTGCTTAACCATGATCCTATCAAGAAAATAGATTCTATTCTCAAAGATTCGGTTGATTCTCCTGATGACAATCTTGTTGATACCATTATTACTGAATTCTCCGTGAACATGCTCTTGATTAATCATCCCACCATTAGGGATGATTATGATGATAAATTTTTGATCTGAGACCGTTTTATTAATCCCTTTTTACTCCAAGAAGGAAAAATCAAAGATTCTAAAATCTTGATTGATGAACTTGATCCACCTAGATCAAGTGATTTCCTTCCTTCCCCCGAGTGTGACTTGGTTTTCTATGAGGATTTTTCCGAGGTTGATGCTTTGTCTTCGACCAACAATGAGGACAAGGTATTTAATCCGGGTATACTCATTCATAAGAGCCATTTTGAAGTCACCAACTGTGCAACACCGGATAAGAATGTAAAGAAGCTATCCTCATCTAATGCTTCTTTAATTCTTGAGGATTTTAATCCTCCTCTTTATGAACTTCCTTTCCACAAAGAAGTTCCCGGGTCTGAAACTCTACTCTCGTTTTCATCCGAAAATGAGGAAAAAGTGTTCAACTCCGGGATTCTAACTTCTAAAGGATTTCATATTTCTCTTCTCCCGGAATTATCTCATCGGGGAACTAAAGCTTTTAAAGTCATTAAAACTTTTGAAAGGCCGATGGAGATTTTTCCTTGCTCTTATGGAGAGGACATCCATGTCTTGGATGTTCCGTGTCTCCATTTCTATCCCCATTGACAAGCTCAAGTATGGGGGGATTGGGTCAAGCTGAGTGACCTTAAACAAGCGCTTCGTAGGAGGCAACCCATGCTTATCCTAATATGATTATAGTAGTAGTAGTAATGAATAAGTGTTTTGTTGTTGTGAGGAGGCTCGCCTCTTCCATTTCTGTGCTTTGTGTTTTATGTTATATGTCCAGGATTGCCCGGATTTTTAAAGCCTCTCGTGCTTGCTGTTTTGTCCTTCGTTCACAAGAGCTTCAAATCCTCAGCTTCATTTTGGGAATCCAATATCCAAATCTTATTGACTAACGTTTATCTTTAAGCATACCTAATAAACGGCTTAAGATTTGCGTAGAGACCCTTCTTAAAACATTGAGGACAATGTTCAGTTCTAGTATGGGGGGATCTATCGATTTGATTATGCCTGCAGTCGTTGTTTTCAGGTAATCCTGTTTTTACCACCAAAATACAAAAAATTAAAAAAATTAAAAAATTTCAAAAATAAAATAAGTGTTTTGTCACAATTTTGACTTTCCTGTTGGGTAGAACAAGAATAAATTTTGACTCGATCGAGCGTGTTGAGATCTAGCTTGTTCCTTAACTTTTAGACAAAGCATTCGCGGATCTTCGCGAAGAACGAAAAATGATAGAGTTAATTATGAGTTGGATGCTAAAACAAGGATTATTTGGAAATCTTAAGAGCTCATGTGTGTAATTTGTAGCTTTTTCTCCCATAAGCTCCTAACCGGACTAATAATACGTGATATTTTTGAAAATTAAACTTAAATCGACAATTTTTGAGATTTAGTCAATAATATTTTTTTTCTTAGTTCAAATGTATACTTAAATTTTCCAAAAAGAAGTCTTCTCTATATCATGGTATAAAGTTAAAAAAATAAAAAAAAGAGAAAAATAAAAAAAATGAATGAATGATGAATAATAATTATAAACTGTGGGCTGATAAAAGTTTGTTGCATCTTGCCGGCTCACGACCGATGTTGCAGCCTTCTAAAACAGGCCCATAGTAAAAATAATAATCCAAGACCGATAAAGGTTTGCTGCATCTTGCCGGCTCACAACCGATGTTGCTGCCTTCCAAAAGGTCGAGGATTTACATTGTATCATAGTTATATTAATGCTAAGTGTGAAATAATGTGATTTAATAAATATAGGGAAAATCTCTTTTTCTTAAATTTAAATATGCCTTCGAACTAAGACTATTTCATTTTAAGTTTTTCTAAATAAGCTATGTATATACGGGAAACCTAAGAGTTTTTGAAACCGAAGGTCCGTGAGTCCCGATACTAGTCTCTGTGGGGTGTCAAAAGCCTGGTCACTTAGCCGCAAGGTTGGGATGTGCCGAGACGAAAGTCGCTACATGGGATGATCTCACCTTCAAACTCATTATTCTCGGGTGGAACGTGAAGCATAGAATTTTGCAAAACGTTTATCCATGGTTGAAATTCGAAATGGCACATTCACCTAATATATATAATTATTGTCGGGAGTGAAAAGTTTACAAGTTACAAATATAAGTAGTGTTAGCATCTTAACTTATATTTAACGGTGATTTCGTTTTAAGCTTGGTTTGGAATAAGTGAAAAATCAGGAACGATGAATTTATCCTTTTTGGGGCATTTTAGGATTAAAATGTTTCTTGTTCTATGATCCCAAAAAGTTATAAAATAACGAAAGTCAAACATGTTAGTTAGTTGGTTGAAATGAAAAGTATAAAAAAAATTTGAGAAAAAGAAAAATACAAAAATATTAGTGGTAGTTAGTGTATATATTTAAAAATGGTAAAAACGGGGCTTTTCAAAGCTTTTGATTCTTTCATTCCCCTCGATGAACACTTAGCTACTTTTCGAGGTAATTAGTCGAGGGGGATTGAGATTCTTAGTTTTCTTAAGTGTTTACTTATAGCATTGCGTGAGGACACGGCAATAGTTTAGTATGGGGGATTTTGGTATGTGTTTAAATACACATATCTTTGACCTTTAAAAAACGTGCTTAAAAGACCAAAAACGTACCAAAAATACATTGTATTTGTATGTTTTTACTTATATTGTGCAGGAAATGGATATCCGATAAAATGACGAAAAATCAAGCCAAAAACGACAAAACCATGCACGGAATGGAAAAGCGTAGAAAAACCAAAGTCAAAAAGTCAAAGTCAAAGTCAACCCCGCAAAGTCAAATGTCAAAGCCGAAGCCGTAACCGAAAAAATTCTTAATGGGCCACCCTTACCCATCTAATGGGCCAGGAGTGCCCATTAAGGGTTAATGTCAAAGTCATATAAGCCTTTTAACTTGAAAAAGCCCAATTCCTTTTAAAAATCCACACGACCCAAAATAAAACAATATGAGCCCAAAAAGCTTAACTGCCATTAAGCCATATACCCCTTTCACCTTTAACTGCCGTTAGTCCCAAGGACTGTACGTGCAAAATATCAACACACCTTGAGGGGCTAAAACTGGCAAGTCCCAAAACTCCTTATCACCACATGGACTTCCATTGTAATACAACATATAACATTGAGGGACTATTTTTGCCATCTCCCCAAAATTATACCCTGTATAACTTAAACCCATTTTTCCTGCCAATCACCCTTGTTAACCCATCACTCTCCTTGCCTCGTTTACTATTCACTTCACTCCAAATACATCACCATTTCACCAAACCCCACCCCACATGGCCTCTTGAACACCTTGGCAATCCTGAGAGTTTTTATTGGACAAGGAAAGAAGACAAATGACTAATGGACAAGATCAAAAGACTTGGGGACCAAGATCATTCAATGGCTGAGATTAACTTTGAAGACCTCTCTCACACAGCAAACACAAGCTCTCTTTGCACTCACAGAAGAAGCACACAAGTCTTGAAGACCTAGAATAGTTCTTAGTATAAATATAAGCATTTGTAGCTTCTTTTTTTTGTCGAATTTTTGTTAAGTCCATTGTTTGTATTAACAAGATTTGTACCAATTTTAATACTGTCTTTTAAATACCTGTCATTTAATTTTATTGTCATTTAAATTTCAGCATTGTAATTTTCTTTTAAGTTAATGAAAATTTTAAGTTTTCTTTAAATACTGTCTTTTACTTATATTGTCATTTAAATATTGTTTTAAGCTCTTGTATAAGCCTTTTAAGTCATTAAAAGTTTATATAAAAGTTTGCTTTATTTTCTGTCTAAAAATCCAAAAAAAATCACAAAAAAGAAGCTGTCAAAAGCAAGGAGCAAGGTTTATTGTGGATGGCCTTGGTTTAGAGCTTCTTGGGAAGCATATAGGATTGGTTTTGAGAGCTTATTGTCTAGCCAAAAGCTGTGGACAATTGTGAGTTCTCATTTTCTTATTTTTTTCAAATTTTGCTTATTACTGTTCATTAGCTTATTTATTGCTTATTATTGCTTTTTCTTGCTTATCTATGTTCTTTCATGCTTAATTGTCTTTATTTATTGCTTATATGTCTTTGTTTGAATTTTTTTGCTTAAAACTGTCTTAAATTGCCTTTTATACTGCTTATCTTATCTTGCTTATTTTACTGCTTATTTGTTGTTGCTTTTTACTTATTTTTGCTCTACATTAGTTTGTATTAATCTGTTTTCAAACCACTTTGCTTAAATCTCTCTTAATCACTTTAAAAATCAATTTTAAAGGCTTAAAGGGGTGTTTGGGTTAAGGGGTTAAAATGGGTCAAACTGGTATAAAAACCATTTGGGTCATCTAGCATACTTTAACAAATTTTTTTAATAGTTTTAGTCAGTTTTTATAAAGTTTTTAAAGTTAAAAATTTGTTTTTGAGACTTTCCTATTTGGTTTGATTAAGGTTTTCAAAACTGGTTTTTAAGCATTGTTCTTTTGTTGGTTTAAGTGTTCAAATGTAGTGATACAAGTGTATTTTATTTTAGCCTTTGTTTTATTCAAATCTGTTAAGTTTTTGTTAAGTGTCTTTAGTTTAAAAACAGCTTTTTCACTTTCAATTTTGAGGTCCTTAAAATAGTTTTTAGCTTTTGAAATCTTGAGCATAAGCTCATTAGGAGTCAGTCTCAATCTGTTTCAACTTAGTTTTCAATTTGAAGCTTATTTCCCAGCTTATTTTTAGGCATGTTTATTGCTAGTTGTCTTTTTAATGCCAAAAAAGTGAACTCAGTGTGACTAGCCATATTCAGTTAGCTTTTTCTTAGTGTGTTTAAGTTTTAAAACCTTTTCCAGTTGGTGTTCTAGATAGCCCTTAAGCTGAGCTTTAAGCCCATATAAGCTGTTAGTCTATAAGGTTCCTCTAAGTGGCTTAAAATTAAGCCAAAAAGTTATCCCTTAGGCTGCCTTGCTTCTAGTTTTTGCCTTACAGCTTATTTGCTTTTTAAGGATTTCTAGCTTATGTTCTTAGCTTATTTTTGTTTGAAGGAGCTTATTAGGTATATCACCCCATCTGTTTTTGCTTATTTTCCTTTTTTCCTTTGCTTATTTGATCTAAAAATAGCCAACAGTTAGCTTTTTATAGCCTTAGTGTTAAAAAGGTATTTTGCCAGCTTAATTCTTGCTATTTCCAGCTTATTTTTGAGTTACAAAAAAAAAGTTGCTTTTTTAAAATTGTTTATTTTTTCTAGTTTTATAAGTTTTAAAAAAAAGTAAAAAAAATAATTTACCAAAAAGGGAGGCCAAGGATTCAAACCCTGGACCTCCCCTTTCACACCCTCAATTCTCACCTCTTACATACTTAACCATCGGTGCCAGTAGGACCATCTGGTCACTGCTCCACCCATTTAATTTTTATACCTTTCTTTTCATTTTAAGCTTTAAGCCACGTTTGGCTTATTTCTGGCTTATTTGATAAGCCAGTTTTCCAGCAATTAATTTTCTTAGATTAAGCTCACCTCAAAACACTTTTTAGTAATTTTTCAGAATTTTCCAAGATTGTCTACTAATTTCTATCAAATTTTCTTTTTAAAACAGTTTTTAATTCATAATAAATTATCAAAAAGTAAAAAAAAATCTAATTCTTTTTTAGAAAATTTTCTTTTATCATTTAGTACCTAGGAAAATTAGATTTGCTTTCGTAGGGTTAAAATTTTAGAATTTTGATTTTTAAAGAACGGGTTTAGGATCCCGTTATCGTTTTTAGGTTTTTAAGCCTTATTTGCTTTCGTTTTTAGGTTTCCCTTATTTGTTTTTGCATTTTAATTGTAGAATTAAAATCCCAATCCAAAAATCTTAAACCATTCAAATAACACGATCACAAACGTAACCGATTCAATTCACGCCTCGTTGGGAAACGACCCGGGAGATTTTTGATTTTCCTTTGGTCAAAAGGAATTTTTTGAGTCTTTCAGAATACGTATACTACTATATTGATATTATAATTATTGATTATTATTATATATTTATATATTTATATTATATTTATATATCGTAAGAAATCTTTGGTTATCATTCAACAATATTCTGTTCTACTAACTTCTTCAGATTCATTTTCTTTCATATCTTGTGCAACTTCCTTTTCTTTCTCAGTTCCATCATCATCGAACACACGTTCTGGATTTTCCTTTTGACTCCCGGGCTCTATCTTACTTTCGGTATCATCAACCTCAGCACCTTCATTGTTTAGTATAGAATCAGCAAATTCACTTGCATATGATTCATCATCAGTACTTCCTTCAACCATCTTATCTATCTCCTCCTCATCCATTTTTTCTAGAACTTTAGCGATATTTTCTTGAGCCTCAGCAAGCAAAGTAGTTTTGTGAAGAGTTAAACTTAGAAGAGTTACTTCAGCTATTCCATCTCTTTCTGTATCATCTCCAGGAGGTGGAATAGAAGGTGTAGATTGTTTCTTCTGCTTGATAATTTTCCTTGGTGAACTAGATACTCCAGCAGTCTGCTTCCTCTTTTTCGTCTCCATAGGATTAGAAGAAACGGTAGGCGACCTATGGGATCTAGGTGTATTCCTATTCGTTCCTTGGGTAGAACCAACCGGTTGCGGTTGATTCATTAGAACGGCTACCTTCATAAACACCGTCTCATACTCCTTAAAATCATCGGTCTCCCTAATCTTTGTTGTTAAAAATAACATCTGGAATCAGCATCCCTCGAACTGAGACATTCCCCGTTGTATACACACTAACCAATGGAACATCATCCTTGATAGAATGATAATCCTCTTCAATCCTCTTAGGAATGTTGGGAAATTTCTTCATTAGATCAGCAATAATCAATTTGGTGAATCGAGGATACTGAATAGCTTCCTTTTTTGAAACATATTATTCATAAAATCCCACTAAAGAAGAGCAGCATAATCAACATGTGTTCGATTGATTATAGCATGAAACAACTGAAGAATGTTGATCTTGGTCTGATCATGGCCAGAAGTTCTTGTTGTTAAGCAGCGGTTGAATACTTTGAACATAGTCTGCCATGGTTGAGCCAGATTCTTTGTGAAGAAAGCACTCACTTTGTCAACAACACCTTGATAACCAACTCTGTTCATGAATGCTTTAATAGTGTGGATGTTGGCTGGTGCGACAAATGGATTCTCAGGAGTTTCCACTGGTAATTGGAGAGTATCTCGGAACATATCCACAGTATATATGAACTACTCAGTATCCAGCAAGAATTTGATCGTGTCCTCAGTATCTGGTACCTTGCTCACCATCCTACAGAATTGTTGTAGGTACACAGCAGGGACATCGGTAGTTGCAGTTAATGCATGACTAAGACAATGATCAAGTAGTATCAGCCCAACTATCTTGCATTCAAGCGAGCAAGGAATACTCTGCAACACCGCATAATTGTTGCATCTCCTGATTGGTTTGTATTGAGGAAACAGTTTTGAGCTGCGAATCACTTGTGAGCCAGTGGGAATACTGTATGATGACATAAAATGATTAGTGAGATGTTTTAGCTTTAAAATATGTCGACTTATACGGAATTACATTAGATATTATAAGACGTGACACGTAGGGACTAATAATGTCAAGTTAGGATAGTTAATGTGTCACACGCCTATATATACCCTCTATAATTTCCATAGAAGGGTGAGGATTCATTTTGTAACATTATCTCATAAGGTGTGTGTGTGTGTTCTTTCTCTCTCTAAAACACATACACATCTTTCCTTTTTCTCTCTCTAAATAATATGGCTTATCTTACTTGTTATTCATTCCTCGACCTCGGATCATTCGTTTGCGAGTGTTTCTTATTGTAGACAAGACTGAGATATAGTTTGAAAAATTTGCACTTATTTGACGATATTTATGTTTTTGTCTCTTCCTCACAAAAAAGTTTTTTTTTGTGGAATGATACTTTTTAAAGAATAATGAAGAAATGCTTTGATTTAGAAAAAATCAATTTGGCAAAAATTCAATTTTAAGAAATCCAAAAGACTTTTTCTAAAAGAGTACCATTTTCTTGACACAAAAATGCAGCCTTTTGATTTTTAAAATTGAGATAACTTTTCCAAGCACAAAAATTTAAAAGATGTTTTTGAAATCAATGATTTAAATAAACAAGTCTAATGAAACACCATTGGCTATGGTTCCTAAGGGACTCACTTCTCATTTGTTCATTGCATGAAATGGCCAAAACCAGGACATGAATTAGAACATATTACCAATAATTTTTGTTCAACAGATAGTTACAAACCATATTTTGAACGGTTTTTGAAACAATCTTTTCAAAACTTTTGAACTTCTCTTTTATGAGACATGAGAAACTTTATGATCATAGACAGTTGGAGCTCATTTTTTGCATTTCCATCATATGTTCCTTCTTATAATTTGAAATCATTGATCACTTTTGACTGAAAAAAAATGTTGAACAAAACATGATCTTATATACGATATCTGGATGGTTAGTAGATTGCTCACTCCTCATCCTGTTAAATTCAGAAAACGATCGTAACCGAACACAATCTTCACCATTTGATCCATTTATCAATATAAAATATGATTTGGAAACAAAATTTATCATTTGTTTTTGTAAGATGCCTTTTTATTTAACATTGAAACCCTTTTTGAGATTCTAATAAAACAAATTTATTCCATTTTTTCTTTGTACGAAACCCAAAATTTCAGCTCATTAATCCTTACGAAACCCATCACTAGGCCCAAAATATCATTTACGAAACCCATTGGCCCAATACTGTTCACGAAACCAAAATCTGTGAACATTTTTCTTTCGTAAACTTTGATTTTTCCAAAAATGATAGGCTTAATGATCCATCTTATTTAAACAACTTATTTATCATTTCCTAACATTTAAGCTTATGTTCTAAAATCAAATACTCAAAGTTACGAAACCTGTCTTTGTTACGAAACCAATGATTACAGTCCATAAAGTGATATTTCCAGTGATCAAGCAATTCCAATCAAGTTATTAATCACATATTAGCATTTCGCCTCAATCAATTTCGTTTTCTAAACACCTTTCAAATTTACGAAACCCTAGATCTGTCCGAAACCTATGTAACCAATTAAAAACAACAATTAATAGCAAAAAGATTACAAAAAGGACTCGATTCTTACGTTTTGTAGCACAAGAGTTCAACAAATTGATTTGGATCGAAAGTTCTTTGACACGAAAGCTCAAATGACTGAGAGAGTTTACGAAACCTAAATTTATTGATTTTACGAAAGTGATACAGTTTCGTACATAACTGTGCCTTTTATATCTCCGAAAATAACTTTCACATTTTGGCAAGTTTAGTCCCTTAAGTTCCTTACGTAAGCTATTTAAACCCTACGAAAGACACTTTTGAACTTTAACAGTTTTAGTCCCTCAAGTTTCTTACATCAGCCTTTTAAACCATACGAAAGCTACTTTTCAACTTTGTTATTTTCAGTCCCTTAAGATTCTTTTGTAAACAACAAACATCCATACAAAAGTTCTTTTTGCATTTTCACCTTTTAATTCCAAAAATTACTTTCGTATCCCCTTTTATTCAGAATTTTCATAACTCCCCTTTGGAGTTAGACCACTTTTACAAAAATAATCCTTTTGATTTAACTCCCCCTCGAACAGTTATCCACTTTTAAAATATCATTTTTTACAAAGTTTGTCCAAATGAAGTTATTTTTGCTTTTAAGCACACAATTTCATTTTCTGATGATGATTTGTCTTGAAAAATTTTATAGCTCCCCCTCAACAAGATATCTAATTAAAGAACTTGTCGAGCGATAGTTAATTTTACAGTTTTAAACATTCTGTTATGAGAAGATTTTGAAAAATTTCAATAAATTTCATAACTCCCCCTTGAATAAATGTCTAGTTAAAGAACTCATTCAAGAGATTGTTAATTCTTGTAATTTTGCACCCTTGAAAATTTCAAAACTTAATGATTAATGAAGAAATTTTTGTTTTTGAATGGATTTTGAATACAAAACACATATTTTTACAATGAAAGGTCATTTTAGAATGATTTACTCCCCCTCAGTTCATGATACACAAATTTACTTTTAAAGAAACACGTTTTTAAAAATGAAGTATCATGAGACTGATTTGAACGGAGAAGATATGTGTTTGAATGCTTAAATTAAAAAATTATTTAAATTTTTTTTAAATCTTTTTGAATTTTTAATTTTTCAATTTTGTATTTTGTTTTTGAAATGTATTTACAAATGTTTTTTATGTATGATCTTAGTTTCAAGAAGACAACTTTGCGAGACGTTCCAACTGAAGTGGAGTCATACATCGCATACCAATCTTGTGAACTAAAAACTCAAACCTTTCTTTTGGAAGGGCTTTTGTAAATAGATCAGCAAGTTGGTATTCCGTCCCGACAAAGTATAATTCAATTGTACCTTTCTCAACATGCTCTTTGATAAAATAATAACGGATGTTAATGTGCTTTGTTCTTGAATGTTGTACCGGATTGCAAGATATGGCAATTACACTTTTTGAGTCATAGTATATCGAAATCTTGTTGAAATGAAATCCATAGTCCAGTAGTTGTGTTCTCATCCAGATGACTTGAGCACAACATGCAGACAAGGATACGTACTCAGCTTCCACAGATGACATAGCTGTACAATCTTGCTTTTTGGACGACCAGCTGACTAACTTGTCTCCCAGAAACTAAATGCCTCCTGATGTGCTTTTACAATCATCATTACACCCAGGCTCTCGGGGCTTGTTTGACACCATATAGAGCTTTCTTAAGACGATAAACGTGATTGGGAAACTCTGGGTCTACAAAACCATCTGGTTGGCGAACAAAAACTTCCTCTTTTAGTGGTCCGTTCAGGAATGTTGTTTTAACATCCATCTGAAAAATAGTAAAGTTCTTGTGTGCCGCATAAGCCACAAAAATTCTAACAGAGTCAAGTCTAGCAACTGGTGAAAATGACTCCTCGAAATATATTCCCTCTTCTTGACGATATCCTTTGGCAACCAAACGAGACTTGTTCCGAATAACTGTATTTTCAGCATCAGTCTTATTTTTCCAAATCCATTTTACTGTGATTATGTTTCTACCAACAGGACATTCAACAAGCTCCCAAACATCAAGGCGTTTAAACTGGTTTAGCTCATCTTGCATGGATTCAATCCAGCTGTGATCAAGCATAGCTTCCTTGATATTCTTTGGTTTGATTGTACTGATGGTGAGTGCATACATGCAAACTTCTGCATCAGTTTGTAAGCATTTTCTTGTCATTACCGGCTTTGAGGGATCACCAATTAGTTGTTCGAGTGGATGATTCTTAGTCTATCTATCAGTTGAGCGATGTTGTTGGTGAAATTGATGCATATTTGATGGATCCTGATATGTGGAAGAGGACTCAGCAACTTCAAATTTAGGAGTTTGTGGTGCATCATGAAACATGTATCTATCAAAATCTGCAACATCTTCTTGAATGAATTTATCGGCAACTTCATTTATGACTGGAGAGTTTGGTGCATTAGCAACTTTTTCGTCTGACGAAGATACGACTGGTGGAACATCATCTTGATCAACAATAATTGATGAGGATGAAGAAGTGTGGTCATTATCAATAGTATTTGCAGCGAAATCATCAAACACTTCATATGTACTCGTCGAATAGTATTCTTTGAACAGAGGACCAAACAAATTATCCAAGTCAGATTTGGAAGGTATTGATTGTAAATCTTCTGATGAATTAGTGAAATTCGTGCAGTTTATTTCGGGTTCTAAATTGTTGCATTCAGAAGCCATACTTGTAAGTTCATCAAACATGACATAGATTGTTTCCATTATCTTCTTAGTTCTACGGTTATAAATACGAAATCCTCGTGATGACTCGGAATAACCAATAAAGATACCAATGTCAGCCTTCGGTTTCATCTTCCCAAGATCATCACGATCATTTGTTGGATAACAAAGAGATCCAAACACATAAAAGTATTAAACATTAGGTTTCTTCCACAAATCAGCTCATAAGGAGTTTTATTGTGCCGAGTGTGTATAATAGAGTGATTATGGGTAAAGCAAGCAGTAGCAATAGCTTCGGCCCATAAAAATACTGGTGCTTTGAAAAAGATAAGCATTGTTTAAGCGGACTCTACTATTGTACAATTATGACGTTCAACAACACCATTTTGTTAAGGCGTTCGGGCGATTGAAGTTTTATGAACAATGCCTAACTTTGCATAAAAAGACAGTAATTTCTCGTTTTTGAATTCGGTTCCATTATCAGTTCTAATGGTCTGAATCTGAGCTTTTAAATCCGTTGCACTTGATTAATGAAGTTGATAATCATATATAGAGGCTCATCTTTGGTGCGAAGAAAATATACCCAGGTGTACCGAGCATAGTCGTCAACGATCACTAGAATATATTTATTGTCATTCATACTAGCAACCCGAATTGGCCCACACAAATCCATGTGAAGTAATTTGAGTTTGGATTCAGTGCTTGGAACCAACTTTGGTGGAAGTGAAGCTTTCTTGCTTTTACCCTGTTCACAAGCTGAACATAAGTGATCTTTGGTGTACTTAAATTTCGGTAGCCCATCAACTAGATCGTTTGACGTGAGTTGGTTAATGGTTTCAAAATTCAAATGAGATAGCCGACGGTGCCATAACCAAGATTTTGTTGATGTGGCTCTGGACATTAAACACATGGGAGAAGAAGCCGTCATCTTGGAAATGGAGATAGTATAGAGATTTGAGTCTCGAGAACCCGTAAGCAAATCATCTCCCTCTAAGTTCCAAACATAACATGTGTTAGAACGAAAGGCCACTTCTAAGTCTCCATGTCTAACCGAAAACAAATTGTGTCCAAGGCCTTTAACATAATAGAGATGACAAATTATGAGGTTGCCTTCAACATAATCTAAATAGCCTATGATTGCAACGAAATGATCATTCCCAAAGCAGACAGTTCCCTTGAATTTCTCAATGAAATTTCGTAGCAGTTGAAGATTGCCAGTCATATGCTTTGAGCATCCACTATCAACAATCCACGAAACAAGTTGGATCACCTGTAGCACATGAAACAAATGCAAATGGAAGAGTGGACAGTTTAACTACCCACTTTAGAGTAGTAACTGGTGTACGAGTCTTAGATCTAACACTAGTTTTACTCTTTGTAACACTTGATGGTGTTTGAACAGATTTGCTTTTGGGTGTCCAATTAAAACCGTGTTGATATTCAAACTACTTTTGCCACTTTCTGCTTGTCGCAATTTTGTAGTTCATGTAACTACTTAGTGTCCTTGTGTTTCTTGAATCAGACGATGGTGTTAACACACTGTAGACCTTACTTATTGCTGTTGGGGTTGTAGCAACACTTAACCTAGATTTAGTAACTACAGAAGTAGCTCCTAAATGCTTAGATTGTGCTGCTAAGGGGGATGAAAATAAGGCTCTCTTAACACTAGACTTCCTAGATAATGCATGACGAGCAACACACTTTCCATGAGAATTCAAAAATACATTATTACCACAAGAAATACACACAATATTTGACCGTCATTAACAACATTTACACATGCTTTTACAGTGTTAGAATTGGATATTTATTTGAGAAACATTCGAAGTCTCTGTGTCACTTTTATTAGAATCTAAACAAGCATTATGTAATCTCT